>JBBPOR010000458.1:0-22563 GCA_038091555.1 Leccinum sublutescens | reverse complement strand
ATATTCATGACATCGACGACGAATGGTGACTTGTACACCTTCTTCATGACTGACAAGAACTCGGCATTGATGTTTTGGAAACGAGCGCTCTCCACGGGCAGAAGATGTTTGATGTCGGCGCTCCCAGAAAAGATGCCCTCTAGATAAACCCATTGACGCTGAACATCAATCCAGACGTCTTCACGAAAGTGAGCAGCTTTGTCTGGTAGATACGACAGTGGCAGTCTTACCAAATAACACGTGAATCCTGTTCAGTTTCTCCTCCCACGATCCAGCCTTTTGCAATTTTAGTACTTACAACAAAACGATGACTGCATTAGAACAATACCTCTTCCTCGAAAACTGGGTTCAAAGAGTCAACTCAGTGAAATCTTTACCACACATCATTGACTTGCTTACCTTTGTAGTAAGGCGAGAGTTTCATCGCCGTCAAGGAATTAAGATTTTCGCTGCACTTGTTGAATAGATCGTCCCATCCTCTGACGCGAGATGTGAGCGACTTGTCACGAGCAAATTCGGTGCGGGTGTCTCGCACCTAATTAGTCGACATTTATTCTGGTAGTTTACCAAATCTAGAGTGTAGTTGGACCAGGTTTCCTTGACTTGCTTGATGTACTCTTCGAGAGCCATCTATGCATGACTTGAGTCCAGAGTAAGCGACAGAGCTGTGGCGCGACATACCTCTCCCTGAGCTTGTATGATGACTTCCCTTATGAGAGACTCGTTCTTCTTCAAATCTAGGTCGTAAACGTTTCCTAATGTCATGCTGCGAGACCGATCAGAGGAATGAACGAACGAAAGGGCAAGTTGCTTACACGGGAAGACTGATTTGCGAGGGTAGCCGCAAGACTTTGAACAGCTGCTTCCAGTGTCTATCTTTCAAAGCCTCGGATTTTAAATCGGATATGATCGAGTTGGATTTCAAGAGTCCTCTAAGAACGTCCTGGACGTATTCAAACGCTGCATACTGACGCATACGCGTCGGCATGTCCTTGGTGGAAGACAGCAGGCCGTCAATAAGCTGCCTCAGCTTCCTTGGCTGCACGGTCGCCCAAGACGTCTCTCTCAACTCGCCAATCTGACTCCAGACGCCAGAAAGAGCAGTCCATACAGCCTTGAGATCTTTCAATTCCTCAAAGACAGGTTCCAAGCGAGTATGACGCGTCAACTCGAGGTCGAGGGCCTCCTTTGCTCTGCATACGAGGTCGTATTCCTCCTTGACGCGGTTGAGCTTGCCCTCGAATACATTGATGGTATTCATTGCGGTGTCGGCACGCATGCTACCCTGCACTGGACGCGTCTGCTCCCATTCTGCGAGTACGTCGTTGATCTTGTTCTCTACGATCTTGTCTTCGGCGACGATCTTGAGTTGTAGGCCAGCTTTGAACGAGGATCTAGGTGAGACGAAAATGGAATGCGAGACGTGGCGCACCGAGTTGTTCCTGGATGGAATCGTTCTTGCGTTTGAGGATTTCGTTGTAAGCGCTCCATTCGCCTCGGAGCTGATCGCTGTAGAGCCAGTCCTCTGGGAACTGGTAACGGAAGCGCTCGAGGGTCTTTTCGCCATTGGCACAGAGTTCGATCATGGGCTCCCATGTTTTGGTCTTGCGTTTGAGGTCCTGAACGAAGGTGATGAAGGTGACCGCTGCTGCGGTGGAGGAGTTGGAAGGACTAAAAGCCTGAAGGGCTGTGAATCGACCTGGTCGGATGAGGGTTGGTTGATTTCAACTTACCTCCATGATGAGTTTGGTCGCGAGAGCAAAACAGCCGACGCGTCGAGCTGAAGACCCAGAATCGCGTGAGAATATATTAGGTAATCATTATCTGCTTGTCGTCGCTGTCGTCGTCGTCGAACTAGACATTGGGCAGGAAGACAACTCATTCTTTATATTTCGAACAAGACATCGCCAGCAACCATGTCCGGACGTCAACAGCGGGTGATGGTCCAGCCCATCGTGCGCATATATTCTTCTGCTTGACCCCGCTCACCCATCTTCGCCCCCAGAATGTCATCTTCAAAAACTTGCAGCAGGTACACGCCCATTGTATGATCTGCTCATCACTGACTCGACCACCCGTCTACAGCGCACAAAAGTCGTGATATGGTTGTACGACAACACCGAGATGCGAATCGAAGGGCGCATCATCGTACGTCTGTTTGATTCTTCTCCAGATCACCTCCAACATTGAAATCGTCTCTTGCAAAAGCGATGGTCCCTGTTTCTTTTTCTTTCTATCGTGATCCGAACCTCTCTTGCTCACAACTTCTCACTCAGGGTTTCGACGAATTCATGAACGTCGTCATAGACGAGGCAGCAGAAGTATACGTCAAGGACGCGAAACCCCGACGCGAACTCGGTGCACCTTGGTCCATCTTTCGGCACCTCCAGTTGCTCATTCTTTTCCAGGTCGTATCCTCCTCAAAGGCGACAACATCACGCTCATCCAACAAATAGTATGATGACCCCGCGTAAAATTCCCCTTTGCATTGCTGTAATACCGATACATGTACGTCGATCACAAATTGTATATAGGTAGTAGCCGGGTCAAGGTCAATGCCTGCCTACATAGCGGGCACTCGGCCTTTTCTCTTCCCCATCCCACAATACAATTCCAGCAAAACAAATGCCCGCATTCCGTCGCACAGCTGTCCGTCCGCTCCTCCAGACAGAGCGTACACGTCCGACTAGCCCTTGCCCGAGCGGGAATCGCGCTAAAGTCCAACACCGTATTCTCGTCCTCCTCTGCCGGCTTTACGGGTGCATTTTCGAGATCCACGGGCTCGAGCATCGTACTAACGAGTCGGTCGTCGATGAACATCTCACGCGTCTCGTCCAAGCTGCGTTTCCCACGCGATTTGTCGCTGGCTTGGGCACGGGAGCGCAAGTACCGTATGAGCCGGTAGAGCAGGCGAACGAGGATGAGCACCCCGAGCAGAGAATACGACGGTGGGCGCACGTGTGGGTTCTCTGGCATAGGCGAAATCTGAAAATAAGAATCACTTTGAGCACGCTCGCCCACAACAAAAAAGACACAAATAATCACATGCTGGATACCAAGCATCCGTTTGATCAGGTCATAGTACGTGCCTCGGAGGTAGAACACGGCGAGGTTGACGTCCGTAGCCACCTCGAGACACACGGGTAGCACTCGTAGGATGGTCGCTACCCGGGGAGACAAAGAGCTGAGGTGGGAACCCCATTTCGCGAGGACATACGAGGGTACGGTTGGGAGAAGGATGAGTGCTGTCCGTGCAGCTCTAGAAGGCTCTCGGCCGCTGAACGCAGAATGTTGCCAAATGTCGGTGTATTCCTCCCCGAGAGTCTGCACGGCTTTGAGACGATGTCAGCGGGCGGAACGGTAACGACGGACGTTCATCTTGCGAACCTCGACCAATCGTCAAGCTATAGTAGAGCAGCTTTAGACCGAGATCGACCTCCTTGTCCCATCTTGACAACCACCTCGTTCCTAGATGATGTGTGTGTATGTCATTACAATGAGGCCAAGGGCAATACTCACCCAGCCATGAACGGAGCACGTTTTCCGCCTGTTCCTTGAGCGAGAAGACATGGAACAAGTCTCGCTGGTTCGCTCTGACTGTGTTTCGGACGTTGAGCGCGACAATGAGGAAATGGAGTGAACGCACTGATCTGGGCCTGGCGAGCGCTGGGGAAGAAAGGCAGGGGTCGAGCCATGTGTTGAGTGACCGCGTCGGACTTTTTCACTTGCAGTTCTCTCTCATCACTCATTTCGTCATGCCAGTAGCACGAACTCCTCACGCACAAGAGCCGTCCGTATGGCAAAAATGTAAGTCTTGCATCCCAATCCACCTTGCATGCATGTCCTGACCTCACGCGCGCAGTAAAGTACGTTTTTCCCTCGTTCGCACATCTCGGAGCTGAACGCGATCACGACCAGAATGGGCGCCCTCATGGGTGGAGGCGTCGGTCTAACCATCGGCTTCATCTTTGGCTCGTACAGCATCCTCAGGTGAGATGCCTGGCCCAGTCATGACCACGATAGACCACTAAACACACATGTGGAAAGGAACGGCGCAGGCCCTAGAGGGTTCCTAGCGACGCTCTCTCAGTATATGCTCAGCAGTGCAGCGACGTTTTCGTTCTTCCTTGCCGTCGGCTCTGTAAGCGTCATGTTCTCTCACGAACTCATTCACGTTCCAACGTGCATGGTCCCAGGTTATCCGAAATGATGGGCAACTGCCACCATATATGCAGGCCGCACAAATGCAGCTCCTTCCACCGCTTGTACGATCGAGGGCAGAAGGGGCAATGTTGATCCGGGCACGCTGGGACGCCGAAAAGGCACGAAGAACAGTTGTTCCTGCTTGATTATCTTTCTCTCTATCTCCCCACTGTTTATCATATCTAGATACGTGCGTATGAGACTAATGAGCAGAACGGCATGTGCAATACGACATGGATGTGTGCGATAGACTATGGTGCGTACGTCTAAAATGAGCACGCACGGCGTGCAGTGGGTCCACCGAGTCGATCGGTGCACGATTGTGGAGATGAAACACATGTGCGTAAAAGTATGTCATAAGCCCACTCGTCGATCCCTAGGATGCGATGGGTGGGTTGTTCGTAATACAAAGAAAAAGCTGATAGCAACGCGAGACGAGCTCAACTGAGCACCTTGGTCAGTCGATTCCAAAGTTGCCTTAGCCTGCCAGGCTTTTGTCTTGGTGATGGTGGTGGTGGTGAAGAATAGACGTCTACCAGCGACGCAGCGTAGGAGAGATGATATGGACCGGATATGGGTGGCCGTGTTTGGAGGGTAGATGAGCGTCGCCACCATCTGTTGAACCACCGTGCTGGCCGCTGTGTCTGCGAGGGAAGGCAGGCAGGGGAACGTGGAGGGGCGTTGTGATAGACCGCGTTATCATAGTGGACCGTGGGTGCGTCCACAAACTTGACGGACGGGGGAGACCGTCTCTTTTTGCGGCGAGAAGAGGACTTTGTCGTCGTGGCCATGGAGATGCCCGAGTCACGGCGGGTGAGGATCGACTTGATGGGGGTGATGGGGGAATGCACTGTAGAAGAGGAGACAATGGAGGACACGCTCTGCCGTGCGCGAGGGACGCCTGCCTCTGAAAGGGACCGCCGAGGTCTCGAGTAGGGCTCAGACGGAACATGTGCAAGGGATGGCTCGAGGAGAATGCTCCTCGGTCGAGCGGAAGGATCGGGTGTGGGAGGGGTCTGAGCGAGAGGATGAGTGGAAAGGCACGGAGGACGAGGAGGATACTGACGAGGACATGTCTGAGGCTGTGTGGCATTGCACTATACTCGTCGTGTTCAGGAATGACATCCTGGTAGCGGCGGTTGGGATCAGACCCAGTGGTGGTCATCTGTTCACTGTGCTCACGGGGAGATCCACGCACTGAAGGAGAAAAAAAAAGATGAGAGCTAGATCGGGAGAGTTTCCGGGTATACGCACGGATACGAAAGAGTCAGAATCTTGTTCGCAGGGCATCTGAGGAGGAGAGAATTCAAAGGGCAGGAGGGTAAAAAATAAAATTTGCATGCAGGCAAGGGCGTGTTTTTGACAGAAGCGTGTGACTAGAACAAAAACGGCGTGTCGACGTGTAGCCCGCTCCAGATACCCCGAACAGACTCGGTCGAGCTCTCCACCACCCGTCCCCTCTTCAACGGCTTGATCTTGGCACCAGACGATTCCAGTATCAGCTGCACCTTTCTCTCTATCCCGTTCGTCTCCAGGCGTTGTAGCGGTATCACCTTGTCGCGTCCGTTTGCTGTGACCGGGTCAATCGAGCGAGAGCGGAAGTGGAAGTGGATGGGACGGACCGTAGAAACCGCGGACGATGGGCTCGTGCCCGTTGCGCTGCCTGACCACGAATTCGACGTGCGGGTTCTGGCGGGCGACGCGCTCGACGTCTTTTGATATGAAGATGCGCGCGTTGGCAGACGAGGGGAGATGTTGGCAGAACTCGAGGACGACCTTGCGGGCGTGTGGAACGAACGCGGCGTGCCCGTTAGCGGGTGCTGAGCGCAGTTGAGCCCTGAGGAGTGCGGAGGATGCCATGGACGACGACCGGGGAGGAGGGACTGAGTTTTAATAATAATCTCCGCTTGAAAAAGGGTGCGCCATGTCGGATTCCGTAAATCGTCATTGAATTTATTTGAAGGTCGCTGGCAATGGCCCGCGCAACGCGAAGCTCGACGACGCAATTGCACAATTCACTGCAGTCAGATCAACCGAAAACAAAACAATCAGCAAAGAAACGAAAGCGCACATCTCTACAAGACAACGACGATCACCCACCGCTCAAACACTCAAGAATAAAAGAGGAGAACATCAACCAAGACGACGACAACATCACCTCCTCGCACCTCCCCGACCTCAACCTCGCCGCCGATGTCCCAATTAATACCACAGACGCACAACACATTCTCGACATTCTAGAGCCGTAAGTCGATAACTCTCTCCTCTCAGCGTCTACTCACACCCCGCCAGAATCGACACACAGGACTTGCTTGACCGCGTCTTTCCTCTCGCCGCCTCGGACCTTTCAGAGCCATCCACCTCAAAGTCACAGTCCGGCTCATTTTCTCTCCGCGCCCTTCTCAGAGAGCCCTCTCAGCACCCCCTCCGCGTCCTACGCGTAAGTCTCTTCCCTTCTTCTCTCCCGTCAATCTTATTCCTCCCCAGGCCGCCGTACAAAATCTCTTCCCCGTGTCTTACCACCCGCGGTCCCGTCATTCTTCTCCCGCAGCTCAGCAAATTCGTTTTTGCAATCTCGCATCTTCCCTCCTCGACCAGGCCTCCTTCCACTCAGTTCCTGTGCCCCTCGACATCGTCTCTCTCCTTCTAGATGTCCAAGACCCCACAGAATCTAAACCATCCACTCCGCGCCCCGAAAAGCATGCCCTTTTAAACCAGACGAAAAAGTTTGCCCTCATGCAACGTTTGCCTTTTGGCACTTGGTGGACCTCCCTCAACTCCGATCTCGTGCAATCAGATGGCAAGCAATTGAAGGACCTCTCGACTGCAAACGCCGAGCTAGTCGCAGTACTACCCTCTCCTTGCGTCCCAGCACCAGTCGAACCAGCTCAACCAGAGACTGCTACCGTCACCTTGGCGTCATACGTTCCAAAGAAGCCTCCAGGGTACAAACCAAAGCTTCCCGGTCCCCGTCGCATCAGCTGTGGCACTTTCCTCGATTATGGTCCATACGCTAGCTTTGCCCCCGTGTTCGAACAAGACGGCGCCGAGCTCGGCCGGTCCGCCGTCGGTGAATTGTTCTGGAAATGGGAGGATAGAAAGAAGAGGTGGTCAGACGAGCACACTCCCGTCACCCAACAGCCCTCCGAGCAACTCCACGAGTCTCTCCAGCCCAACGGCGCCGAGGAGCCCATTCAGAGTGACGTGTTCGACGGTTCAGAGGTCTTGGAGGGGCTCTTCACCAAGAAGCAAATAGCTTTGCTCAAGCATGCCCTGGGGAGTCTCGAGCTCGAGTCAGCTGTCGATGAATTGCTAGAGCGAAACGCCAGCGCGCTCAAACGACTAGAAGAACTTCAGAACAAACGGCTATCAAAGGGAGAGTTCACCCCAGTCGAGCAAGGGTCAGAAGAGTGGGATACTGGTGAGTCCCATCAACGTGTTTTTGGATACTGATACTCAAATTTGCACTTTAGCTCAGGGTATTCTCGACTCCCTCTCTCTTCTCACGTCTCTCCGACCGCGGTCGTCGAATTCTGATGTCGCTCCTCTCGCTCCTTCTCCGTCTGCCCTCCATAAACTCCAACGGACTTTACCCATAGCACCCACACAGGGTTGGCACGGGACACTTCCCGCGGAACGCCCGACGGCTCTTCGGGACGATTCAACCCTCTACATCAAGTCCACTGCAACCGCAATCCCCTCAGCCCCCCCAGCCGCACCAGCCACTGCACCAACGCCCACCCAGCCGGTACCTGTGCAACCAATCGCCCCAACCCCAGCGACGGCCCAGGCTTACGCCGGTTATTCTTACAGCTATGCGTCACCCTACCGACCGGGTTATCAGTACAAGCCCGGTCAGCCGCCCTACTATCCCAACGCGTACGCAACCCCGACGACCGCCCAGACGCATGCGGCAGCACAATACTATCAAGGGCAACCGTACGCCGCGACCGGACAACAGCAGTACACGTATTCTTCTTGGTACCAATACAATCCCCAAGCGCAGGGTGGCACGTCCGCGGGCGGATCACGCAAAGGGACTCCCCAGCCAAGCACGACTGCTGCTGCTCCTGCTGCCGCTGCGCCTACGGCGACAACACCGGTGATACCGACGTCATACGCGGGCTTCTTTAGTGCAACGGCGCAAGCATCCGGTCAACTTGCGGTAGCGAATACGGTCGCAGCAGCAGCGCCTGGTGGGAAACCGTACCAACCTACTGCGGGTGGAACGTGGGCCGCCCCAGCAGGTGCCAGCGCGGCCGGCTATGTACCGACGTTGCCTCCACACATGAGGAGCGCGGTCGCGGGACAGCCTGGTGCCGCGGGTCCGTACAGCCCGAACGGTCTATACCAGCCCAACTATTATGGGGCGTACCAGGCCGCGCCTTCCCCCGCGCAGACGTGACGATAGTGGTGTTGTCCTTTGTTGCATTTTCTTTTTATTTCTGAGAGTGGGTGGTTTCGCTAGATTGACATAGGTACTCGTATTACAGCGTTGCCCAAGTAATGGATCTCGGTCTTTTTTTTTTTTTCACAAGCGGCCCCTAGTGCCTTATTACGGCGACGGCGAGCAGTTGTTCGGTTGAACCTGAGGAAGCTTCCGACCATGTGGGCGAGATGAATCACTGATGCGGCGGCGAATGCAATATCCTTGATCACAGCCTGCGGCCCATCAACACATTCGTTGAAATATATATCCACCGATCGGTGGAACTTCTGAAGCGGCAGGCCTGCAACGAGTTCGCCATCATGGGTTACGATCGGCCGGCAAGTTTACGTTTTCCATAAAGGCCGCCGAATGCGACGCGGCCATGGTGTGAACCCAACAGGTTCCGAATCAGTGCGTCGTGATTGCACGCACACGATTCGGATATGACCGATCGTTGGAACGGAGCGGAGTGTCCGTCCTGATACCGTGACGGGCGCCGGGGCGGCCGAAGGAAGCAACGGAGGCTGAGAAGTGAGAGGTTTACACGAACGACTCGGACGCGCGCTCGATCCGTGTGAGCCGGGCGACGCGACGCGAGGCGGCGGATTGAAACGAGGAACGGAACTCTCTCGGGTCCTCTCCCGACGAGCTTGCTCGGCTCAATCGAGTCCATCCCGTGACGGAAGAAAGAATATTTTATGTAACCAAATGTACGACTGACTCCGACTTGCCAGTGGATTACGAAGGAATCTTCGATCGTAGCAAAGTGACTGCTGTACTACATCTATTATGTAGTTGCTCGACTCATGCTTCCATGACTTGAAGAGAAGTCTTGGAGTCGGCCGCCACAAGTCCCCTGTGCTGTGCGCTGTAATCCCAGTACTTACGAGACGTCAGTGAGTTGACCGGTCGACCACCCCAATGGCCACCTGTCCAAAATGACTCATCGAGGGCCGACTGGACACGAGCTCGGCTGTATGATCCCAGCACGCGTCCATGGGCGTCGCGATGGCCCGGTACTCCTGGGTCAGTTTACGTGCTTGATGGAGCTGGAGTAGCCGATTGCGCTCGTCTTCGTAATCGGATCGCACGTCCGTGTCAAGTAGTACTGACCTAAAATCTCGCGAGTCTCCCGTGAAATCAACGTCGTCATAAGTACTGCCACTGTCGACGAAACCAAAAAGGGTCGTCGAAGTGAAACATGTTCTCCTAGCAGAGACTTTTTTCGTAAAGTACATATGCATAAGTAGTACATCCAAGCTTGGGCATATGTAAGTGGTGTGGGACTGGAGAAAGAAAGAAAGAAAGACAAAAAAAAGCTAATTTATAAAATAAATCAACCGTGCAGTATCTCGAGGGAATATACGTGAAAGAAGGAAAGCCAAGATTATTGATCCATCCACTATAAACACGTCCGACGTCAAGAAGCGCGGCGGCACTGGTGATCCAACCGTTACGTGGATCACCGACCAGCCAGACTAGCGTATTTCGACACGCAAATCAACCGCGGTTGTTGAGGTGCCTTGGCAGTGGGGTATATCAACATGTCCTCGACCGGCGTCGGGAGTGGGTGGGGGTGCTGGACTGAAGGCCGGGGCGGAGAGCCCTGGAAAAGTGAGTGACAGCTCCCGGTTGTGTCCGGGGAGACCGATACCGCATCCGCTTCGCTGTCGCTCCCAGACGTCCGCCAGAGGATGTCCTCGATGGTGACCGTGTGGGACCTCGTCGCCGGCTGTTCAACATTGGTCGTACCATAGGTAAACCGCATGCGCAGGCGACGCGTCTGCGCTGACACATTGTCGTCCTCGTCCGAGTCGATCTCGTCGCCATCCGCATTGAGTCGAGCTGCGTGGCATGGCAGTCAGACATGGAACGGTATGGGATAGGTGAGAAAAGTGTGCTCACTCCAACCTCGTCTACGTCTGCCCTGTCCCCCTCCCGCTGGAGACGAAGGATCGGAACGGACGGGTACGTCATCCCTCCGTCTGATCTCGACACCAAGCCGGGTATGTTCGGATTGACGCACAGGTAGGAACTGTTCCTCCCGATCTCGCGTGAGAACATTAACCAGAGTCCCTCGCACCTCGGGCGCATTGGCAAGAGTCCGAGGAGTATCCTGAGAGGTGTCCTGATACATTACATTGTGCTCTCTAAAAGCCGCGGAAAGACTGCGCCGAGCGGAAACCTCGTCAAGAGGAGTACCATCCGATGATGTCCGTGATATTGGCTGCGGAAGGAAAATGCGTGTGGTATTGTCGATGAGTGTGACATTCCGAGCTGGCCTCAAAGGACCCCAGGCGACTGTAGAGTTGCGCGCGTCGCCACTAGCATTGGATAGAGCAACTGCTTGATGTTCCTGTGCTGCGGTGGCAGCGGTATCGCCACGCGTCCGTAAGGCAGCCAATTCAACCCTTCTAGACGTTGTAGCGGCTAGATGTTGCGTCATGTTCTCCAACTCCCGTGAGACCTGAACCGTCTGCGCTTGCAACCGCTGCTCGATTTGCGAGAACGACATCCGGGAGGAAAGACTGTTCTGACCATCCGCTGCATTCACGCGCGCCGCCACACGTCTTCCAATCATCGTGCTCGAGTCGTCACGATGAATGTGGGAACCTCTAGCAGCATTCGGGACCATTAAGTCCGGCATGGGTGGAGAGCGGGGTCGGGGTGGGGCCGGACGGGTATCTGTTCTGTCTAGGAGCCTCGGAAGATCGTTCGGCGAGAACCTATCCAATGCATCCCTCCTCGTGTGGTTTCTGCTAGTTTCGAATGCTTCAAGCCGTTGCCGGGCAGAGGGGGATATGAGTGAGCGTAGCCTCGCAGCCCTCAGGTTCAGCTCTTCCACCACCTGTTCGCCCGACGCCGACGAGAGTACGAGTGCAGAATGAGGCGGACGAATGCTGGAGTCGTGGCTTAGGGAATGGCGTGGTTGGGCGTCGCTGGTAACTGTTGTGCTACTTGTCGAGGTCCCAGTCCCTGTAACTTCCGCCGGGATGCGATTCAACATGTTATTGATGCTATTCCTGAGAGAGGTTATTCGCTCGTACGCAGTGTCGAGCGCGACGGAGGCTTGTCTGAGGTTATTCCGGCTCTGAGAGTCCAGGCGTGGGCTTGTGCTTGTGCTAGGTGTGCCAGTGGTGACACCTACGTCGGTCGCTCTTTCCGGGTGATAGCGTGAGGATGAGGATACCCGTCTTGTTGTCCTGGCGTCTGAATCAGAATCCATGCCAGGATATGCAAGACTGTGAAGCTACGACAAGGGTGGAGCTTTGACTCGACCAACCTGGGGTCCTGGTAGTAGATGTGGTTCCCGATCAAGTCTACTAAAATCACTGCCACATACAACACAATTTCATGTCCATGGCAGTGATACACATGAATTGTATCTGTACGACGATTATACAACGTCTAGACGATCCCTGCCAGAGAGTCCAGGATAATGTATGAAGTGAAATATGGTATCGCATGGTAATATCAAGGCTGCACTTCCGAATTGTCAGATTTCTGTTCCTTTTGTTCCTTTGGCAGCTGCTTTAAACGCTTCACCTCTGCCGACGCTTTTGACCAATTCTTGTACCGCATCACCTTGGCTAGGAGAGGTTCGTCACCGGTGTAACAAACTGCGAGCGCAATGCACACGACAATGAGTGCACCCGTTATGCAGCACAGCGTGACCCATCCATGCTTTGTACGGCTGTAAAGCTGCAAGAAAATGGTTAATCAGATGTTTGCCCATAGGAACAGCGGGCGAGATATGAACCTGTCCACCAAGTATAGGGCCCACTGCTCGTAGTTAGGACTGCACTCCATGATGTATAGACACAAAGCACACACCTGCAGTTCCGATACCGAATGCGAGATTGAAAGCTCCATACACATGTGCATCTAAAGGATAGCACAATCAGCGGGCGAACATGTGAAGGTCACGGAGGCGTACATCCAACGCCCGGAATGTTTCGAGAAACGGTTGCCAATTCTGTAGTCACGGGAGGAACCACCCCCGAGACAAAGAAAGCTGAGAGTAATGTGCGTAAGAGCGAGTATGCACGTCAAAACCGCGACTCTTACATTGCAAAGCCAGACAGGCGATGAACAAACCAAGCGACCTCTTAAGGGGCAGAATGATCCACCAAGGTAGGGCAAGGAGTAGACATGCAGACGTGACGTAATCCGAGCCTATTCGATCAGAAAATAATCCAGACAAAGGTGACGCTAAGATTAAGGTGAGTTCTCTGCGGAACTATATGCGATGAAGAGTATGCGCACAAATCAACGCGGGTACGAGAGCTGCCATGTACACCAGGCCAACTCGATCGGAGTGGAATCCCCATTGATCTTGCAAGTGGAGGGGAAGGGAAGGCTCCATCATAGTGGTAAGAGTACTAGAGGGCACGGTCTGTCAACACGACCATCCGATTCGACACAGCGACATACCCATAAACAAAGGACATGGTCAACGCAACCATAGCACGAGGAGATTGGGCCAATGAACGTATTACTTTAAGCATTGGAAGTGGTGTACGAGCAGGCAAAGTCCCAAACGGGGTAGGGGCGCGGGAGGAGGCTAAAGGATCTAGTGCGATCGAGTTCTGCTCGGGATCGGCTAAAGTCGGAGATACTGGATGTGATGGAGTGAGGGGTGCAGAGGGTGCAGGGGCATCCGATAAAGATTGAGGCACAGACGGAGCTTCAAAGTTCGCGACAGTACCGACATCCTGACCTGTGGCTGGGTCGTAACCGTATCGAATTGCGACATCCCTCTCGATGACGAGGCAGCGGAGGATGAGATCAACTACCGTACATATCTCGCCGAAGATGAACGGGCCGCGGAAGCCAAATCGTGTATACAAGGCCCCGCCGGAAGGAGTGCCAACCACAAGACTTGGGGGCGTCAGCTAGCATGGAAAAGATGAAGAAAGACCCTCACCCGACAGAGAGACCGGTCATCGCAATTCCCAATTGTCCTGAACGAAGAACGGTCTTGAGTATGGCAAGGTAAAAGAAAAGGGGAACATGGACTGACTGCCAACATGTACTTCAGGGGTGGTGTCACAGCTGGGAAGGAAATAAGAACAAGGACGAGTAGAGAGGGAGGGGCATTACAGGAGGGCCAAGCCAACAATCCAGACCATGGAGGAACTGATGCCCTGGAGGGCACGGGCAAGGGCCATGAGGGGGTAGTTGGGTGCTTCCATGAGGAGGATCTGTGCGCCTAGGAGAGCGGCCAGGCCAATGACAAGAGGAGTGCGCCTGGAAGAACTTTTCTCGGCAAAAACTGCGATCGGAATTGTGCCTGACAATCGATGAGAATGGGGAAGGGAGAAGTGATAAGTGACAACGTACAGAGGACCAGCCCGAGCGACTGCAGGGATAGTATGAGCGAGTGTCGGAAAAGGAGGAAAGACATACATATGCAACGAGAAGCCAGCCTGTGAGAGCAGATACGTTCTTATACTCGAGCTTTTCCAGCTGGAATGGAATTACGGGAATAATTATCGAGTATACGAGCAGATCTGTGGTGATTCCTAGGGAGGGTGAGGGTGAGACGAGCAAGCCAGAGGGTGGGGTGCTACCACGAACCGAGACTGACGACTGGGATGAAGATGAGGAGAATATCAACAGGAAAGGGAAGAGAACGAACGCACCGACTGTTACGAACCATACAGACGAGCGCCATTTGAGTCCCCAAGGCCTCGAATTTCTTCTAGAAGACCAATTGAACATGTTCGAGACGCCAGGCGGGAGGCGGGCGAAGATAGGTGAGCACGCATTTTTATGGATGCTAGTTTATGTAATCGAACATTCTCATGTAGACTGCCATCTGGCTGCCATCCTTAGTATTTTTAGTGTGTGTGTTTGCCGACCCGCCACGATCGTACGATTCGGAGCGGATTACGAGTGGGGTTTTGCATCCGCAGATCATGGAACCTCTGTACGTATGAAACTGGTAAGCTCTTCTGTGAGAGATTCACATTCTAAGCCTTCTGACCCATCGTCGTGTACTAGCTGAGACATAGACTTCGATCCGATTTGTCGAGTTTCCGCTCCGGGATTTTCACAACCTTGCACCGGATCGGTGCTTCCGGCACTACTGGTGGCCCATCACTGTCCCAACTTCCTCCAACCCTTGCCCTCACAAACTTTCCCATCGGATCCAATTCTCATCACTATATCAGGATGATGATTATTCACGATGACCTGCCTGCTAGCCAGATGTGGACTGTCGTCAAAGCTCTGCATTTTCAGATCCCGTCGGCTCGTAAGGCCATGAGGCTAAACACTGCGTTGCACCGTGCAACGATGCCCTTGCTGCCCAAGCTTACCTCTCACGTCACGATACAGCGTAAGCGAAGGTGAGGCAGCTAGTGCGAGGAAACCCTGATCAGTTTCCTCTCCCGCCAGGCCAAGAGCGAATGCTTCGCTCACTGCTGCAGCACTTGCCAGTGGATGAGCACGATCACACGAGTGGCCATATCTCTACCCACAGTGGCCAAGATTTCCAAGCCTCTTACAATAGAACACAGAATCCCGTGGTGAGCCTCTCAAAGTATTGCCTCCGTCGCCTTCACTCTCGAGATCGAGCAACTTTGTAATTCTTCCACATAGTCATGATATCCTGCGTAAGTTTGACTTGTAGAAAAGATTCACACGACTCGATCTCCTATGCTCATCGCCGAATCACAATAACTCATTCTCAGTACCCGAGCCAAGCATTAGAATGTGATACGACGTATATATATAGTCCAACTCGATCTCGGCAAACCTTGATGGCCACCATATCACGAGCGTAACTGGTAAGGTACATACTTTCTCACCTGCGAGCTTGAACCTCCACTGATATGAATATATGACGAGGTGATACGTGAAATATTTCACGTGCGTACCTCAGACAAGCTGATGCTCTATGAGCCGGTACTATCCGGCTCGACACCTCAAAAGGTCGAAGGCCCATCTGAGTGCTGACTCAAACACGTCTCGGATTGCGTTGGGATGCCTGTAGGCTTGGAATTAACCATGTGAAACGGGCGTTAGGCGTTACTTAAAGCGCCAAAGAGTCTCGGATACATCATGCAGCATACGGGAAAGGGCGGTGCGTACGGTCAACCAACTTTATCGATCAACGAAATCCCTATATACTTAGTCTGCTCAGCCAACATGATCGAAACGACGAATGTGGTTCAACTGTGATGTTTTTTGATGAGTGGTGAGAAGGCTCACCTATTGGCTACGATTAATCAAGTACGCGGAACCAAGATTCAGCAAGGTATCGTGACGAACTTTAGCCGAACATTGATCGAGACACGTTGCTTGAAACCCCTGAAAGATAAACTATCTCGAACGTGCTCTCTACGTAGCTCTTTGACCAAGGTATCCGCGGATACAGGTGCACAGGTCGGAGAAGGCAGGGATCTATGGGCGTACCTGGAGGCGGAGGGTGACGGCGAGCTTTCCCACTCCACTTCTACTGATGCGAGGAGGGGTTTTGTCGGCAGGATCCGTTCGCCGGCCTGCAGGCACAGGCACGACTTATGTGTTTGCATTAACCAAATTTTGTTCAGCACTTTATGCGAAAGAGCTTTGGTAAATTAGAAATGCATTCTAGTCCAGAATTTACGGACACCAAAGAGCGATTCCTATGATATCTTGGATTCATCAGGGAGTCGGGGATTGGCGCCTGGCGCCGCTACGATGAAGATAAGTACGACTATTAGTCCAAAGATAATGAAGGAAATTTATCTTTTCAGTATTTTCTGACACCTATCTGATCGGTCGTAGAACATGAGGGGCGCGAAATACCGAGTTGCAACATCTAGATCCTTGATTGCCATTCAGCGATATGCACAAGCTCGGCCAAGGAATCGAGATCTCCGTCAGGTCACGGTCACGAGTCCGGATGTCGTGCATTTGATCGGTTTCCCGATCGACTCTAGCTCTGTGTGCTTGCTGGACCAGGAGATAGTTGAAATTTGCTGCCTGAATTTGGCCTGAATATGCTCGTTGACCTTGGGATGCGATTTTACCCGAGGCAATAAGATAGTCCGGGTCTTTGATGGCGTAGCCCTGGAGACCCGATGGCTGCTTCAATCTTATCCCAGCTATTCGTCCTGCGGCACGCTCTCCTACCTGAATCCCAGCCTCTTTTGACACCTTCCTTACTAGTACGTTCTGTAGATTCCTGAATCAGTAAAAATCTGCCCACTTGAACACTAGACTTCACCGTTGCTCTGCTTGCAGAGCATGTACTCTAGTCTCTTCGTAATCGGATGTGCGCACTTTTGTCACGCTGAAATCCAGCGGGTCTGCAGACGCACGTCTGACGGCGGACATGAGCGTGCAGTGCAGCCAAAAACCCGAACTTACCGGGGTGCAGCGGCAGCTCGGGGATGGATTCCGAGCACCGCGCGTTGTCCTCTCTGGGGACCGGGGCAAATAGATCCCAGCCCTTCTCGCGCACAAGCAGTTCCAGTTCACCGGTTGTAATGACACAGTCGGCATCCCGCATCGAATATCTCAAAGTTCCGGCGCGATGCTTCGAGCTTCTTATCGTAGCAGGGCCGCATCAGTAACGTGATATATCTGATCGGGTTGATGCCGACAAGGCGTTACAGCGGTGTGCAGAAGAAAAGAGATCGTGAGAAATTTTGAGCGCGGGGTGGTCGAACGAAAAAGGAACTTCGACTACTAACTTCGTAGCGTCACACCTAGTAGCGTCAAGGAGACTCGCCTCCGTGATCGATGCTAACTGAAAAAGCGCAAACTTCTGCTTGAATTCCTGTGTCGAACCTTGTCCCGCTCGGAAGCATGTTCTGAAGCATTTTTCGGCCCGGGCCCCCGGGGTGAGTCCGGCATCGATAAGATTTCAAGAAAGTGCCGATGTCGAGAGCTCGATCTAGCATTCAATAGCAAGCCAAGCCAAGTGCAGACCTCGAAAGAGATCGGAGTCCAGCGAGTAGAGTTTTTCGATCTTGCGCGTATGCTCAACCAGGGGAGATGATGGCCGGTTGACATCTCTGTGCTCCTCAAATAATATATTTCTCCAGCGGTACTGCAACCAGTGCTTCTTGAGACTTCCAGCCGTCGCAGATGTCCTCGAGTCCCCAGCCCCAGTCGCAGTTCCAAAGACTGAGATTCTTTCAAGTCTTTGCTAATGGGGCGATTAACTATTGTCGTACAGTAGACACGCATCAAACATTCTAGGCTACTTGTAGCCTAATGGTCATGCAGATGTCCTAGTCCTCACAATTTCATTTCTTCTGCACACCGGCTATCAAAACCTACTGCCTCCAATGAGTGCCTTGAATGACTTGCTGGGGACTCTTCATTCGAGAGATGAAATGTATCCTTTGGAAACATTATTGTGTCCGTCGTCCAACACTGCACTGGGGTTCGCTGTATGGACACACAATATTGGATGTGTGTACGCCGATTGATGCACGGATTGAACACAAGCTTCATGCAGGATTGGTGAATCCTAAAAGACGACAAGCTATACAAAGAGTCTCATTGGGAGTCAGGATGCGAAAGTAGGCGACTAGTCACGACTTGACTAATTCTACGAAATACAGAGTAGAAAATCGGCGAACATATAACGACAGCACGAATCCGATTACGATGTCACTGAAAACCACACATGAGCATGCAGGTCGAGTGTGCAACAGACCAACTTACTATAGCTGGCAGGGTCAATGTGTTCCGGCATCTCAGGCACCGCAACTTCGAACCGAGCTTGGATGGCGGCCATCACCTGCTGATCACTCTCGCTCGACACAAATGTGATGGCAAGACCCTTGGTACCAAATCGCCCAGCACGCCCAACACGGTGAAGGTAGCTGTCCGCGTCAGGAGGGCAGTCGTAATTGACAACGATGTTGACACGTTCGACATCAATACCACGGCCAAAGATATCGGTAGCCACCAATATTCGTTTTTCAAATGCCTTGAAGGCGGTGTAGCGTTTGATACTTTGGTCGAGTCAGCGGTGTACACCACACTAAAAAGGATGTTGTGAGCCTACCGCTCTTCTTGCGCAAGACCAGAATGGATGCTGATACTCGGGAAATTGCATGAAACCAGGAGTTTGTCCAATTCAATCGCTCGTGCAACAGACTTGACAAAGATGACGACCTAACACCCGATAAGTACAGTTTGCGATGCTCGACACGTTACTTACTTGATTGAACTCCAGGGTATCAAGTAAGTCATTGAGTTTCCTGTTTTTGGCATTCTCCTCGAGTTTGACGTAAAGTTGTTGCAAACCATGCAACGTCAATTTTGTCTCGTCGTCGACAAAGATTTCAAGTGGCTATCGCGATATCAGTGTGTAACTTTCAACGGTGAATAAAAAGACTCACATTGGCCATAAACTTCTTGCAAGTGATACGGATTTCCTTTGACAACGTGGCGCTGAACATCATGACTTGCTTGTGGTGGGGAGTGGCACGGAAAATTTCCTGGACATCCCTACGCATGTCTACGTAGTAAAGGGCGGGGAATAGCGTTAGATTGCGTTTGAATTGCGGGTCGAGCGAGAAAAGAAGAAACTCAAGAACACAGAAGGAAGCGCAAGCGCAGAAAAGAATTGCGAATAAGCCCATGTGAAACTTTCGCCTGCAGCGAGAGCAGGAAATCGGAAGCGGATCCGTGATGTTCTTCATCAAGTAACGCTCTCAGCAACTCAGCAACCCAGCGATGAACCCATGACCATGCTTCAACACCAATTCCAAGTGGCGCCCATGGCGCTCGCCCACATTGGCAGTGTGACATTGAGTATGGCGACAAGAACTTCGTTAACCGGTGGCGGAGACCGGTGTGATGGGTGCAATTTGTTTAATAGCGCAGCATTCCAAGACTGGCAGCCGAAACTGAAGGGGCGGAGACTAACCGAGCTGCTCTAGCATTTTGTCGCACTCGTCCAACGTGAAGTGTTTGACGTTCTTGGCATCCAAAATCTTGTCGCGAGTGAGGGCATTCAGGCGACCAGGAGTCGCCACAACGATATGTGGGCAGCGGGTCTTGTCACGAAGAATTTCCGCGTCCTTTTGAACGGGAGTACCGCCAAAGAAGGTGTGGACCCGTACATCGGGCATGTACTTTGCAAAACGCGTGTACTCGTTCTTGATTTGAAAGGCGAGTTCACGAGTATGGCACAAGACGATCACAGAAACTTCGCCGTTGACCGGTTCCAGTTGTTGCAGTGTGGCAAGCACAAAGACCGCAGTCTTGCCGTGCCCCGACTTTGCCTGACAAAGGACATCCATTCCGAGGACGGCTTGGGGAATACATTCTTGTTGAACTACGAAAGATAATGGTATGTTTAAAGATAGTGCGCTCCGAAGTGCGATAGGAATACCTTCTGAAGGATGTTCAAAGCCCAGATCACTGATTGCTCGCAGCAATTCGGGTTTCAGCAAGAAATCCCTGACGAAAAGAGTCAGGTGGCGAGGGGTGATAAACAAATACATGAGCAGACCTGAAGCCAGTCGAATGTATGCCTGAGAAGTTTTTCTTGTCTTTTTCGACCTCGCCATCAGCCGCAGCCGAGGCAGGGATACCGTTCGTGGGCACGGCAGCACCGTTAGGGATGACGTCGTCTTCATCCTCGTAGTTGACTAGTTCTTCGTTTTCGTGCGACATTGTTGTTAAAATTACTGAGAATGTAGGGTTGAAAGCAAAAGGGAGACTATGGTTGATGTCGAAGGGGGTAATTTTGTGAGGTTGCTGACTAATAAATTAGTTTGCCGGCTTACGTGCGCACGGACCTCCCAAATACTCCGTGAACGACGGGATGCTCAACATTGTAAAGACTTGCGAAGAAGTCGGTAAGATGCTGGCCGTCCACCGAATGTTGTGGTGACTTGTAATAGTGCGTTTATATTTCAAGTTTCTCTCTTTTTTTTCTGGACGCGTTACGTACCCACTGCCCCAAAATTTTTGATGCGCTCCCATATGTACTCTACTCACCCTCCCATCACCTGCAGCTTCGCCATCCTGTGGCCTTTTGCCCTCCGAAACCCTAGAAACAACCCTGGCCCCACGTGTGAAGCTGTACTTGCTGCAATTCGAACACTCGATATAAAGGCTGGTGTATGAGGACGAAGACCAGACACAAAATGTCCACATATCCATTCTGGTGAGAATCCCTGAATAACTTAGACTTTAAAACTCTAACTGAGTGTGCTTTTACGCAGGCTTGGCGGTAAGCTTAACGTTCATCGTTTATGTCGTACGACTGACGCACTCGATTACAGGCGTTGCTGCTTCCAGTATGTAATCCCCACTGGAGACCTCGTGCCTTGTCTCACATTCTTTGCTCTAGTGGCGGCGTGCTTTACGCATCCCCTAGACTTGACGAAAGTGTAGGAGATACCAATTTCGCCGAGGGGGCATGGCTGAAGTCCACATAGCCGTATGCAAACTCTCGGTCCATCTCTGCAGCGATCATCCATGCTTGCAACGATCCGGACCTCGTTGTCAGAGAATGGCCTGCGCAGTATTTACACGGGTCTTTCCGCATCATTACTGCGACAGATGACATATTCGCTTGTTCGCATTGGAAGCTACGAGGAGATGAAACGACGCATGTCTGAAAATGGAAAGCCATCTGTTGGCAAACTCCTCGTGGCTGCTAGTGTTTCTGGCGCATTGGGAGGCATTGCGGGGAATCCTGCTGACATCCTGCTCGTGCGCATGACCAGTGATTCACTAAGGCCTCCAGAAAAGCAATATGGGTATCGTAACGCTCTCGCTGGCTTTGTGAGCCTTGTAAGAAACGAGGGCATCAAAGGCCTGGGCAGAGGACTCGGAACCAACACGGTGAGCATGCACTTCATGGATGAGTGATGCAAATATTAAATGTACACATTTCATCTCAAGACACGCGCAGCTTTGATGAATGTAAGCTTTCTCTGTCTCTAAATTCACCGTGTGACATCTGTCTTTGGATAGACATCACAGGTGGGATCGTGAGTCAACCGGTTATTCCTGTGGATCGCTTGGACGCGCTTCCTAAAGCCGGTTACAGTTATGACTTTTTCAAGACAACCCTACTTCGTCATCGAATACCCATGGTTGACTATCAGTTTCACGACGGCTTCGCCTTGCACGTCGTGGCTAGTTTAGCTGCGGGGACATGTGGTACAAGTTCGTTCATTGTTCTCGATACGTGTATTCCTTGTTCACTCCAGTTCACAGCTGTTTGCTCACCTGCCGATGTCATAAGGACGAGAATAATGGGTTCGGTGAGGTTACTTGTCTGTGCACGGATGGCTCACTAATGTCAACTTTCAAGTCGGGGAAGACCAGCCCTGCGCAAGTTCTTTTACAGTCGCTCCGCGAGGAAGGTCCTATGTTCTTGTTTAAAGGTTGGACACCAGCCTTCATGCGGCTAGGACCAAACACCGTCCTCATGTTTGTCTTCTTCGAGGTAAGCTTTCCAAAGACTCGATGACTTTGAGCTTGACCGCGTTGCACAGCAATTAAAACGAGGCTGGACCCATTTCGCGCTATCGTGATGGGTTACCAGACCTCTTGGGAATTATACCCGATCCTCTCATCTTGTTAACATTTAAAGAATTTATACCTTTTCGCACACTCAATTAACCATGATAGAGATATATCCATGTCCCGTCGCTATTGGATCACAGGTAGTATCATCGTATCTTCCCAGACAAAGGCTTCGTTCATAAGTAGTAGAGCAATCAAACAACAATTTAGCGGGGTATCCGGATAAGTGTTACATTCTTCTTGTGAAAAGGGTGTAATGTCAAGTGCAAATGAGTACTGTGCTGGTTACCACCCATGATCCCATCTGGAAAAAAAACGAGTGCTACCATGTGCTATATAGTACTGGTAGCACTGGTAGACCCATCGTCTTCTCCCTTACTATATAGCACTACATAGACACTGAGTTTTCAATCAGTGCTACTGTAGCT
>JBBPOR010000457.1:0-22623 GCA_038091555.1 Leccinum sublutescens | reverse complement strand
CGAGCACATTTGGAGGATAAAGCGGGAATTATCGTGAGCCTGCGTGCACGTTCAACTTGAGGCGAAGTGCCCACGGTGGTCATGGAAGTGTCGAGACGGGGTAAATACACAAAGTGCAGGAATGCTGTATGGCGGAGTGAGTTCAAATAGGATCGGAGGCGTCCACGAGGAATCAGTGCAACGATGATTTGTACTTACATACTTACTTAGCTCATCAGTATCCGGGACGGTAGGCCGCGGGGATTAGGAGGGAGCGAACAAAACCGATTTGGTAGGTGTGTTTTATTAGTACATCATAGCACTTCACCTTATCGTCTTCGGGACGCTTTCATTGATCGGCGCGTGTACTTTCATCACTTCAAAACAAATTCAGTCCTAGCCGCTCAACAAGGACATACAGGCCCATCAAGGGAGGGTGCGTGTGTTTTGCTTCGGAACATGTCACCTGAGAGGGTGCGCAAGGTCACAATATTGACGTAACTTACATCGAGAATATGACCATAAATGGACATAATCAGTTTCACTTTGCGATAGCGTATCTTTCCGGGCCGACTGTGGACCAGTTTTTCAGCCAGAGATCCATTGACTACACCAAGGGACAAGAGATCAGGCCTTCACGAATCGCAAGAACAACTGTTTCTCAACTTCCCAGCAACGTCATACCAGGGTCAATAAATTTAAATCGTTCGTGCTCTTAACGATCATGACGAGCGCTCGGCGTATCTCTGGCCCATCCCAACTTCTTCCGCAGGTTGAATTCAGGGGCAACTTTCACCGAACTTCCGAGTCAGCAAACACGCTGCTGACGTTACCGTCTTCCGCACTCACGCACTGCGGCCTCACCTCCAATCGAATGCGAGCAAAAAAAGGAAATTGAGGGTCCCATCGTCAGAACGTTCAGTTCTATGCAACTACTGTCAAACTTACAGAAGAACTTTATAGTCAGGGCAAGCTCGCGAATAACTAGAGTTCAAGTACTCTCCACTATTCTTCTTCCCCGTTTCAGCTCCAGGTGGCACGAAAACGAACCCCCGTTCCTCACGTGCAACGCTAACATTAATGGATTCAAAAACATTCCGTCCTCAGATCCTTACGATATCCATACCCCTATTCAGCAACTGTCGTAGCCGACAGCCGTGAGGACGACAACTCTCATTACTCTTGATGGTGGGTGCCACCGGCTGTTGTACGATGCTTATTTCACCCATTCGACGATCACTGTGTTGGCGACATTCCTCAGCGCAACAAAGTGGGTTATTGTCACTAGCCGCAAGAAGTTCTTCCTGGGAATGGACGTGTGATAGACCGAACGACTCGCAATCACTGCGTGTCTAAGGCACGTGGTTTGGAGCAGACGCCGCAGGCGGTATTTCAGCTAGTCACGCTTCAGCTTCAGCTTCGTTACTCAACGAGGCAATGCTCCACTGTCCAACGTCATTAATTTATTCCGCAGCTACTCGAAACGATCCAGATCATGGAAGCGTGAGGGTTATCGAGTCCTCGAGGCTTCAAACAGTTCTCTGCATAATCAGACCGCATGCCACCCGTCATTGCGTCAATCCATGCCACCTCTTCCCACCATCTCACATAGGTACGGTCTTGACATATTGGCTATCGCCGTGCTGTCCACTCGAGTGACACTCACCGCCCCGGCTGTTTGACTTGCATGGACCAATCTCGCACTCGTCGACGGCGTGGTCAGCATCATCGCAGTCAAGAGTATTTGTGAAGTCAGTTACAACTCGTCGCCATCCTGCCTGTGTTTGGGGTTCTGATACGGCTGCGCCAGCTGGATCCTATCGTGTCTAGATGGTTCAGCGTTCCGGGCCGGGATATGTGACCTTCCCGAGACTGAAAGCCATCGGTCATCTTCTGACAGTTCCCCGAAACGACTGTAAGATATAAAGTCTCGCGGTCCTAAGCCAAAACACCATCGCATGCCAACTTGAAGCCCATCATCTTCTCGATCGTAGCAGGGGTATACTCGGCTCCGGAAATCCGTCTGGGGAACGGCCATGTCAAATTGTGACTTCCTTCAGGGGCATCTGACCTGTCCTCCACGGAGCACGGAATTGCGAGTCTAAAATGATGAGCCGTATGGGGAACACCTATGACGCTGGTTCACTGAGCTCGGTGACTCAAAAGGTATTACATACTATGTACACATGTTAACGTTGTTGTACGACACTGGTTAGTAAGTTAGTAATTATTCCCTCCCATCAATTGTGGCGGTGGTATCCCTGGTCACAAAGCCAAAACAGAAAGCAAAATCGGCGAATAAACTATCATTGACCATCCCCAAACGTACGCTAACACCCCGCTCCCTGCTTCGCAGCGCCATTTCTATCAAGTCTTCCATTCTGCATCCCTACTGCTACCCTGGATAGGGATGGCCATGGGCTGGACTGAAGAAGGGCCAGGGTTTCCGCCGCCGACATGTTCACTCGGACCACCCTCGCCCTCATCGGTGGCGCCGTGGCCGATGGTCTGACCTGCGGACACGCTCGGTAGTGCATCGTCAACCTCACGCAGGTCATCCAAGAATTGAGTGTTCTGATAGCGTGTCCACAGTCGTTCGAACAGCCTAAGGTGCACGTCAGCGTCACCCTACTCACGATCAAGTAGCTTGCGCATATACCCACCCATACACCTGAACAGACAACACAATCGGCGGGACCGTGACCACGCCGAGAATCGCTAACACCGAGACACCGACTATGCCCGGGAGGATTGACACCGCGCCCAGCGCCCGGTTGCGGATCACCGTCACGAGACGGTCCCAATGCCGGATGTGAGGCAGCACGGTGTCCCCAATGGACATCAGACCGTCTTCCGATAGCTCCCCGTCGATGGCCTTGATCATCCTGTCGAGCATCCTTGTCACGTCAGCTGCAGAGAGACAAGGAAAGGGGGATTTTCAGTATCCTGATCCCCATTACACAGCAGCAACCAACTCGCTCACTTCGGTTGGGGGTCCCGATACGCCACGCAGACGTATCCTTCTCGCCGACGAGCGTTCCAGATAAAAACAAGTGCTTCAGACTGCCGTACTCTAGCGTGTCGTGTGTAGCATTCCGTAATGTTTCTGAAACCAGTTATTATCATCGCAGCACTCAGATAATGGGAGAAAAACTCACTATTCTGCGCCAAAATACGCAACGCACACGCCGGTCCCATCATCCACGAAGGTGGCTTATTGAGTGTATCCGGTGGGGGTGCGGGATCAGAGTCGGTTGTCCCTTGTGTCGCTTGACGTTCGCCAGGGGAAGTTGGGTCCACAGAGGTTGACCCGCGTAGGATAGGGAGATAACCTTCTGGAAGAAGCATCCCGACGATCACGGGTATGCAAGGTTTGATGGCTTTCATGCCTTGCTCTGAAGTCACAAATCGTCAAGGAAGAATGCGCAGGATAGGGATGAGGGATATCACATACCCGTCTGAGCTAATGCAGAGAGGATCGTCACCCCTACTTTCTGGATCTTCCACTGCGGGTTCCGTAAATGTTCCAGACTCTTCTTGACAAGCTCGAGAGCGCCGGAACCGTCATTATCTACAGTGCGTCAACGACGATAGACTGGCCGTTGTCATCCCAACACGTACCAAAGGACCGGAAGATGTCCAAGCAGATGAGGCTGGTCCGGATATCCTTCGGTTTGCCCTTTCCTAACTTTCTTTCCAGAACATCGGGGATTTTGTACTCCTTGATCTTTTCCCTGAGGCAGTCTGGCGAGAACGCATCAGTACGCCAATCTAGGGGTCGGTGACGGTTGGTAGCTTATTTACCGTCTCGCATGATATTCCCAAAAATCTGAAATCCTTCAATTTGACCTATCGCGTCGTCAAAATAGTCGAGTTGCAACATGCCGATGACGTATTTCGGAAGGTCCTTGTTGTCCCTTATGGGGGCTTTCATGTCGTCTCGAGTGATCATGAGCTGCGCTGGGAGTCCTCTACACGATATTCTACTCACCGTGTTCCAGACAGATAGCCAATGCGTATGCAGCAAGAAGTGCGGCGCCCTTGTTTTGCAGTTGTTTGACAAATACTTCCACCAGGTGGATCTCGGCGAGATATCGACAGATGATACTGACTGATGGACAATGAGATGTCATGGTCTGCCTTTGAGGCGGGTCGAAATCCGACTCACACTCGCATAACTTCAGTAGGGTCAACGTCGCAGCGATACGCTCGCGAGCGTTCCCGAATCGAACAGCTGTTTTCAGTTTCCTGAGGAGCTTTTTCCGTTTCTCATCAAGTTCGCTGGCGTCTGGAAGAAAGGATCTCAAGATTTGATTTTGTTAGAACGCTCAGGAGAGCAGTCACTCACCGACCCCGACCCCGAAAATACGACGCAGCTGCTCTTGGCCAGGATCTATGTTGGTACTTTGCCCATCCGCTGAACTATTTGTGTTGAAGTTCATGCGAACCAAGGCGTTAGCGAGATTCGCTCGAACAAGTGCGTTGCGAAGGTTTAGGTGTTCTACGACGTTATAAGAGAACAGAACAAGAATTTTGAAGTGTGTCACTTACCTCGTTCTTGCTCTGGCATTTGTTCTTGTACGTGTTCATGTTCATGCGGAACGTATAGGGCAAGCCATACTTCTATGGCGAGAAGTCCGACTAGTCGGTCTTTGCTCCCCGTCAAATCCCTAATCCTAGGCTTTACTATGGAGCAAACATCTTTGGCTCTAGCTGCGTTACCATGAAATTACTATAGCACGCTTAAGGACTGTGAAAAGACTTGCCATCAGGACTACGTGCCAAGGTCAACACCATACGTAACGCCGCGACTTGAAAGCGCGTGTCTAAGATAGTTTGTCATCATGTAGTCCCATCCATAATGACATTCTTACCTTTGACCTTCAGTATCCGGGCAAGCCTAGGCTGGTTAGAATGCGGGAGATTCTGCTGTAGCTTTTCGATGATAAATTCACGGGTATCATCTATGAATTTTGTGAGCAGCGAGTTGCTAGATCATGATGATCACGACGCACCACACCGCAACAGGGAGTTCAAGCCGTCCATTGCCTGTCCAAAATTCCCTTCATGCTCCCCAACGATCTTATCCAGTAAATTCACGAGGTTGTCCTTGATATCCTGCGAAAGAATATTCTGCCGCAAAACCTCGTGTTTCGTCAGGGGTCTCAAGAGAGCAACCACTCTGGGGCCGTCACGATGCTTGTGCTTAACCAGAATATCGCTTAGACAATTCTTCACATCAGTGAATGCACTTTCGGAAGGCTTCTTGCGAGGCTGCGAAGGATTCTGCACGTGCGCTTGGGGATCGCAGGCTGCAATAGAAGGCTATATATCACGTGCACGTGAGATAGAGACGTGAAACTCACAAGCTTCGTAGTAGGCGACCATGGTAACGAGCCTGACGAGCGGTGCGCACTTCTGGTTTTCAATGAGTTCCTCGAACTTGTCTTGCCAACTATCCGCGTCCCTGACGCATTGCTTCCCCTCATCTAAATGCGGTGGAAGCGTGATTACCAAATATGTCAACAGAGCATGGAACCTTACTGAATCGCAGCATGAACAGCAGCCTATCCAGGTATACCGGTGCAACCCCTTGCCGACTTTCCAGGGAGTTTACGAGTTCTTGTGCTGCAGTATTGTCGAACAGACCAGTCTCCCAAATTTCGTCGCCCAAATCGGCATCGTCGAATTCGGTTTGTATAATAGGAATGTCGAACCCCTCTCCTAGCGTCGCTTGTGGCTTATATGCATTCGCGTGCAAGATCGAAGCATGGACCTTTTGACCGGGAATGATGCGACGCGGTTGTAACTGATGAAGACTATGAAGTTATATAAGCAACAGTACCAACGGATACATCGCGAGTCTCACCGCCGAGCATCTTCACCGGCACCACTGAAGGACACTTGATGCTTGATAGGAAAATATTCGACGCATCGCCATACTCGGGTCATCGAGTCACTGATGCCGAGGTCAAGGTCATCTGGGACCCATACCACGTCCGTGGGTTGCAAGACGAGACCCGTTAGGGTGGCTTCTCGACGCATCCATAGCAACGAAGCGTTTCCAGCCTGGGCAGACCTTCCGGGTCTATTCTTACCACCCCTGTATACAATGAATTAGTGACATCACAGTGGGTTTCGGAGGCGTACTCACACATCTGAGTGACTACCTGCAAACCAGACTTCCTTGATGTCAGGGACCACGTTCTCGTTCTTGGTGGAACCATCGCCAAGGTTTTCGAGGGCTCCAGAGGATTTGGTGCCCCTGTCACTGGAAGTGGAATCGGGTCGTTTGCTCGGGGTTGACGTGGAACGTTTGCCATCAAGAACAGCACTTGTGCGCTTGGACTTCTTGTCGCCTGTTGGAGAGTTCTCCACAGTCCCAGGAGAATTGGTGCCATTGTCGCTAACAATAGACTCCCGTTGTTTGCTGGAGATTGTCGTGGAATGCTTGGCATGAAGGGGGACAACATACTTGCACTCGGCGTCATCCATCTCAGAGTTCATCTCGTGGAAGTACTCTGGCATGAACTTGACCCGAAGCTCGTCAAGTGCCAGTGCATGTCGGAAGTGACAAGCATGTGCTGCAGCAGAAGAAGTAGAGAGGAAGACGTCTCCTCTGATAAGCCCAACAGAGGAAACAGTATCCCTGGCGGAGGTCAACTTTGGAACCTTGATAAATGCACAATACACCAGACTCACCATACTCCAACAAAGTGAACTCTCAGGCCTTTCCAGGAAAACGTATTCTTGAACTCCCGGGCAATCTGCCTTGTCTTCGGCTTTCCCGAACGAATGGATTCATAGTGATCGTAAGCCCTGCAGGCGTTTGTATTCTCAGGTCCATCAAAACTCACGTAGTTACTACTCACGTTCCAATCTGTTTCTCGGTTGACGTCCTTATCAAGCCGACCTGAGATGTGTTTAGTCTTAAGGGACGATGTAAGCATGTGGCCTGTCCCATACCTCGTGTATCATTCCCGCAAGGACTCGTACTTGATATGCGCCTCGAGAGAATCCTACAACAAAATTGTTATTCACGCACATGAGGACGAGGAATCTGAGGTACCAAAGAGGTATATCTTATCCCCTTCTTGGTACCTCCCTGCCAACCAGCCGTACGCATCCTTGACAATTTCCTCCATATTCCTACATCAAGTACGTCACTACATTGGAAGAGAAATGATCATATAAAGTACGAACCATGCAACTGCCATGTCGAATTTGTCAGAGACTGCTCTCTCCATACGATCGAAAATATGTAACGATTTTGGGCGCGTGCCAATTCCACTGGAATAGTATGCGAACTGTTCCGGCTGGGACGTTTCTAGGTCGATCTTCGCGAACAATTTCACCACGTTGGTATTCTGAGCATAAGCGTGAGCCAAGGAAGTTATACAGAAATACAACAAAGCTACATTCTGACCGAATTGGTTCGAAGTCCCATCGATGCATACAATCAGGTTCCTCGATCCCTTCGAGTTGTCCCTCTGTTTTGGGCTACATTGAGGACATCTAAAAAGCGTCTGGTCAGACAAGTGGGACGTCGGACTGTGTGCATGTTGAGTATGGGGCGAAAGGGTGGGGCTCTCGGTGGCCATGAGGGGTGTTGAGATGAGGTGCGAAGTATAGAACGCAGAAACGTGGGATGGACGGAGGATCTCAACTTATATACCACAGGTAGCGCGCCCGAAGAGCACTAGAACACGAGAAACCAGGCAACAGCAACGAGCGATACGCCTTGCGGTTGTTATTCATGGCGACGTCAATCGTGTTTTGCGGAGAGGAATGTGGCGGCCAGGGTCTGAGATATGCAATTCATGATTTCGTTATCCACGATGTCTGCAGCGCACTGTTAGGTCGTCACACCTACACGGGTGACGGCAGTAGCGCTCGCAACAAGTGCTATATATAATTGGACTGACATACCAATGGGTACATCCGTACCCCTTATTCTACTAATTGTTGACTGTGTACCCGGAATTGTAGAAATAGTTCAAGTTCCATGGCAGCATAAAAACCGTTGTTAGTCGAGACCATGACTTTCGCGAATCGCGATGATCCGAGAATTACTAGCGAAGGAACGATTTTGCCACCGCATGGCTACCTTGTGGAACAAGCTGAGTGAAGAGTCACATCAGCAAATGAGCTTGAACTGATCAGCCAATTGAACTCCAGAGTGTCCTGTTCATGTGCTGCGAGTACTTCGGTTGATGAACCGGACCAGCCTGAGTACGTGCATTTTTAAGTAATTGGAATGGAAGAAACAAAAGCACTCGTTCCGGCAAAGGCCGGTTAACTTGATAGTGGGGTGGATGATCGTGGCTAGCGCAAGTCACTGCAAGTTGGTAAAAAAAATTCTGGAACGTGTCAGCGGCACATTGGACGCGTGTGCACTAGTACTAGTATGTACTCAGGCAACACTCGCGACTAACAGCCACCTGGTTCAAGTCTCCGCTTGCTCGACTTCTGTTCAACGCTCCAGCACGAGCGTTCCTGCTAAGATGTATGATGACGATGAGTACCTCTCCGATATTCCTTCCATTGTCGGAAGCTCTGACTTCAAGTCTGTTGAGAACTTGGTGATACTCTAAGCGCTACTGAATTGACAATGCCTCGCTCACACACTCCCAGGGATGCATCATGGGGTTCGCTTACCGAAACGATTTCATACGCCGATTTATGAAAATGAAACGAGGCAACCGACTGCCCCTTGAAAAGCCGAGCGGAAGAACTACAGCGAAACACTGCAACGTGGGGGCTTATACACTGTTTGCCAGTGATCGATCACATCGTTGATTATGGAAACGAGGGAGATTGGACTTACCTCAGGGTCCTGGACAATCTGGGTGTTGATCTTGGCACTATTGCCAGGGGGTACGAATCCATGAAGTACTCTTTGCTGCTCGATGACATTAACTTTGTGGCGTTGTAGTTCTTTCGATTGTCTGACATCCACGCTACACTGTGGGTTCATCCACTGCAACGTTACTAAGCCCGGGAACTTCGCATTTGGCCGGAACAGTTTGAAGGTTTAAGTCGTAGACCACGAAACTCTGCAGTGCCCCCCAGTTCGCGATGGCCACACTTTCTGCAGTATCCCAATGTGGGCCGGCCAATACGTCTTCATCTTGAAGGTGTGATGCCATTTGTTCCTTCTACTGAGAAAAATTCAACTGAGCGCTGTTCAATCTACCTTTAAGCATTCTCTTGTCGGGATGATTTAATTTCACTCGCTTATGCCATGGTTTATCTTTCCGCAGAGCTCGGTCAGAACGGCATACCATTTGGAAAACATGGCCAGAATCAAAGCGGAGACAACGGTGGGTCAGCTTCGTTTGGCCTTCCCTCCCTCGCTTAAGCGGTTTGTCGAACATTGAGCTTAAGGAGGCGGTCATCCTGGGGGGGGGGGGTCAGTGCGTGGATACATCTTCATTGTGAACTTGTCGACCGGAATCTCCGTACCTGGATATAACAGTTAGGCTAGACGGCCTAAGTTAGATAGATCAAAACGCACCGAGGTCAATCACGTTGCCCATAAACGCCTCCTCGATCTTGGAGCTGTCAAGCTCGACAACGGCGTAGTCTTCGGTGAAACCTTCCGAGTCCGTGCCGACTGTTCTGCCACCAGGACTTCCCAGGACAAGATGATTTCTCTGTTGCCAAGAACCAACAAATCTGGCGAGCTGATCCATGAATAACATTTCGACGATTCAGAGAAATGAAACTCAAGTACTTACAACGGACCATGTTTTGGAGTCCTGCTTGACATCCCGACCTATCTACGTTCAAGTAGACGAGGATCCCATGTAGCTAGAGATGTTCGACTTTCATGCATCGCTTGCATGGTATTTCTGCCTCTTCAAACCGGTAATAGTACCGAGTGACCATAGAATCCTATGAGGGCTGTGCGCTAAGCACAATGAAGCTCAAGTCCAAATATTGATAGTGATGTGGTTTCGGATGATGTGGTTTTGCTGCATAGTCATGGACTGGCTTTCATATCTGTTGTTCTATTGATGATGATGCAAGATTCATGGCGATAATTTCGCGATTTCGCAGTTCTAGGCGTGTTGGTATTTCAGGCACGATGCGCAGCCTTTTTTAATCGCCACGCATACCAAAAGACACGAAGATCTTCGAGCAGATCAATCACCTTGGATAAACGTGCCCCTACAATCACCCTGAGTGATGTTGTAATCGTTGATCTTTTCTGGCAGATCAGCTGTTGGAACGAGATAAGCATACGAGGGATCACGGAATATCATTGACACCATGCGTCATAGTACATGTGTAACACTGCCATATGGGCCCTTTGATTTGGAGTCCTTCGTAGTTTGAGCAATAGTGCTCTCTCGGCATACCTACAATGTAACTCTGAAAGTTTTCAGTCACGTTCAATCGCCGTCCAAGGAATTGACTGTTTCGGACTCATGGCACAACGGTTTGAATGACAAATGGGCACTCTTTCTTGTTAGATTTCTAGACCAGACGTGGCAGATTTTTCTGAGAGGGGAAATAGACATACGATCTCAAACACTTCCTCCACGCGCCTGTCCATGTGCATGATCAGATATTGAGGAAGGAATCAAATGAGTCACGCCTTACATCGAGCCAGGATCCCCGTTACAGTTGAACGCGTACCGCTAGAATGGAACATATGCACCCGCAACGTACTGGAGATCTGACGCCACGGTCGCCACTGATGGTCAAGGCCATGGTCTATAAGTATCCATGAGAGCACGGTGGTCCAAGTCATCGCCGGAGGGAATCTGTCTGAACGAGCTGTCATACTACGGAACCGTTGGAGTCGCCCGGCAAATAATATGTCCGACAGTTTCAAAACTTGATCGTGGCAGCGTTGAAGCGCATGGTAGTGCTTCTCTTTTTATGGATGTCGTCGTGATGCGTATGTAACAGCATACTCGCGGTGATCGGGGAATCTGATTCGCGATGTCGCTGTCGCCTTGCCTGTACACACATCAGTGTCAGCATTAAGGCGATCAAAAAAAGGTGGCGGTTTGAAGCATCAGTGGCTGTCTGCATTGTTAGGTACTGACTGACTCGGAGCTTCAGCTTTCCTAAGTTACGTACGTGGGTTGTACTCTGGTCGAGTGACTCTTGATTTTAGAATGCGTTCCGATCATTCATCGGCTCAGCGTGTGCAGGCCGCCAGCAGAAATCGACGCGGTCATCATGCATAATTGAATGCCACCGGCCCCATGTTCGGCACCCCGTATGATGCATGACGCGTGACACCGTGACATTTGGAAAATTCCTGGACCCCTTACTAGGGACAGGTTTGGGGGGGAAACTCGTGCTCCACCGGTCCCGGTACCGGGATCCGTTTGGCGGTGGCGTAGATTAACACTAGGAGTTCGTCACGGTCAAGCTGCACATTGGCGAAATTGAGATCGTCGAGTGACCGCACCCAAGTTGTTGAGGTCCAGAGTCCAGACGGTACGGTGTGTGGGTCCAGGGGTGCCCAGAGGGCTGTGGTATAAAATACAACGTCCGCGAAAGAAACTCCGCTGAAATAATCCGGACCGGAGTCCGAAGGCAAGAAGTTGGCATCGTACCGAGTCAGAGTCGAACGTCCAGGCCAGTTGGTGTTTCACCGGATCAAGGGTACTTGGTTCCGGGTATGTGTTTCTTCTTCCAGTTTTCACTGCCACATTGCCTGAATCTCTGGAGCAGAAGAACTTCTATTCGGACATAACCTAGACTTGTCACTCCAAAGCGTTGCCATGCCGCGAACCGACAGAGCGCTATGCTATCGTACTCCGACGGTGAGCCTCCATCGGAACCAGTACCGTGACTAGTCTGGACATAAATATGTTATTTAACCATGCACTACACCGTCTACTCAGAACTTCGTATACCCCACGAGTCTCGATCGCCTTGGTGCTTTATAAGCTTCAAGAATGTTCCTTACCATCCCCGTCTCTAAGCTAGTCGACTCTAAAATGGATATTCGGATTGATCCACAGAGCGGGGATTTCACCTATAACATCAAAGACACTCATGCCCACCTACAGCATGGTCACAGTGTCGAAAACCTGATATTGACCTTTCAGACTTCGTCTGAAGACTCGAGTATGTGTCTTAGGATCTGGACGAAACCTCTAGTAGATTATACCCTCCCGTCCACAGATTCGCAAGGTTCGTTGACTTCGCATGGTCGAAAAAACAAACTGACGACGTAGCTTTCCCGCAGCTCTTGGATCTGCTTTTTCACCACTCGTGTTTCCTGTTCATTCTGATTACCATACGCATTCGGCCGAGATGCCTGCCCAGTCAATACCAGACCTCCACGATCAAGGTGAAATGTCAAATAGTGACTGTGTGCTTTCGGGACACTCATACATCTGCATGATTGCAGGTCCTTGTATCCACCCAAATGAACAAAATAATGTTGTGGATGTTTTGAACGCTCCCTACAGGCACCTCCTAGACTCTAAAAAACGCGAACCACCTGGGCAGACGATTCAGATACATCCGGCATCCTTGTTGGAAGAGAAAAAACCCGAGCCTCCCCAGTCGCCTATCTCAGAAACGTTATCCCCAATCGCTCCCTGTTCTATATTCGAAGGTATGTCATGCCGAGGCTGAAACTGATACTTGTATCTGGGCTGTTTAATGATATATGCTGAGCAGCAGACTCGCCGGCATATCATACAAGTGATTTTATTTCCAATGGACACTACGAATTTAAGTGCAACGACGACTACATGTATGGTGAGCAAGTATTGCGATATGCTCTAGGATTATCGCCCATTTATTCTGTTACCTGCATGATGTGCAGGGAACGACGGCACGCGTTTTTATCAATCAGAATTTACGAGCAACATGATTGGTGGTGAAGGTGATCTCTCAACGAAACGAATACGAGTCCTCCTCTCACCTATGCTCTGCAGATCACCCGGCATCCGATGGAAGTAGTGGATCTCCTGCATCGTGTACGGAGACCGTGTTCTTTTCTGGATCAAATGCTTGCGCAGCACAAATGATTGAGACGGCTGCTGCGACAAATGGCGACAACCACAATCGAGAATCGTTTGACCAGGGCGCACTCCCTACCGCTACCCCGTCTATCCCAGATCACTATCAATTCGATCTGCATTCCCAGCATCAGTATCAGCATCGTCAGGAGAGGGTGAAGCATGAAGGCTACCCCTGCCCGTACGCGACCTGCAACAGGGTCCTGAAGAGCCTGTACACGCAGCAGCTGCACATGAAGACGCACGTCGCGAAACCTCGCAAGCACTTTGCGTGCACGATGGGCTGCCACGAGTCGTTCACGCGTCATCACGACCGCTTGCGGCACGAGGTGTCGCAACATGGGAAGCAGTGCGAGTTCTTGTGTAGGTTGTGCCACCGATTCTTCTCGTCGCAGCGCATGCTGGACAGGCATACGTGCTGGGGCTCGCGGGTTGGGCCTTTGAAGTGGCAGTTGAAGGGTCACGGTGCGTCCTCGTTTCCGGTTTTGCTTTTCGCGTTTCGTTGGTTTTTTGGAGGCGGCGTTCGACTGATGGTGTTGTGCTGCACTTTGTCCCTAGACTGTAACGATTCCCGCACTGAAGCATGAGCGTCAATGAGCCCCGTCTTGAAGACCATCGGGTTTTGCGTCTCGATGTCATGTCTCGAATTTTCTTACCGTAGACCTGGCTCTAGGCTTGTCAGTCACGATCATACAATGACATCACGAGCAACATCCTCCTCATATGTTGATGTTGAATGTATAATATAAGTCGGATATGTACAATACTAGCTGTATCCTAGGCCCGCTTCGGTTCCCCAGGACCGGTTTGCCTCGTCATAACGCTGCGGCGAATCAAACACTCTGAATGATGCAACGTCATTCAGACGAACGCCATGACGCTGGCTTCACACACAACGGATAGAATGGGAAGTACACACCGTGGCCAGAACGCCACAGCGCCAATACGCCTTATTGCAGTGCATCATGATCCATGATGTGCGGAAAGCCGTGTTAGCTTGAAGACACTTACATGGTATGTAGTATCCCCGGAAAGTATCCTCGAACTACGAACTATCCATCTGTCTATCTCGAATCGGCGTATTGAACTGATATGATGATATAGGGCCGATCTGAGCGATCACCACGGGCCCTCGGTCCCGGATACCGGCCTGAGACTTGGTAAGAGTACAGCTCGAACAACCGAATGACAGAGTGAAGGTTGTGCGTTTCACATCCCGCCACATGCCAAACTGATGATCGGAACAAGGGCATATTTGTATTAGAAAAAAGACAATCAGATTTTACGATCCTTTACTATAGTACACGTTTGGATAGTATCAATGTTCACAGAACTAACAATCTTCCTAAGACCTCTCGAACACAACCGAGTCAATCTTCTTGAAATAATCAGGATCAACGTCGTCCGCAACCGAGGACACCGTCAGTCGATCCCACTGCTCGACGTCCTTTTTGAGTTCGGCGAGCTTGTTGAGGATGATGTACTGCGAGTCGGTGCCCAGAGGCAATCTCAACGGGGGGTTGGCTTCCCGGGAAATGCTGATGAGTGCACGGCTGACTATATTATTCATTGATGATGTGATCGTCAGTCGGCAAGATACAAACAAACAATCGAGGAGGGAGCGAGAACGTACGCTTGATAGGGTCACTCGTGTACTGTACATTCTTGTAAAGGTTACGCATTTTGTTGGGAGGGCTGTCTGGAGAGTCGTAGGCGGGGGGCAACGGACGATCGACCATGTTGCCCTTGGCCCACTCCGTCCTCACTCCCCCGGGTTGGATGGTGATTACTTTGATGTTCCATTCTGGGAGAAGCTCCTTGTGAAGACCCTCGCTGAATCCCTCCAGGGCTGAGTGCATTCAGATGAGGAACTCCTATTGTGAGCGACGAGAAACTGCAGAAAACGTACCGAATTTGCTTGCACTGTAGTAAGCAAGGGTGGGATTCGCATTGAAACCACCTGCCGAGGAGATATTGAGGATACGCCCAGCAGAGATCTTATTTTCGCGGAAGTACTTCACGGCCTGGATATGTACGTGTGTGAACTGGTCATTCGGATACACGGGGTCAGACACTCACCTCGCGACTGATGCGCGCGGCGCCCCAGAAGTTGACTTCGAATTGGTATCGCGCGTCTTCGTCGCTGGTGCTTTCGACGACGCTGTTCAGGCCGTACCCGGCATTGTTGACGACGACGTCAACACGGCCAAAGTGCTTGTGGACGTTCTCAAAGAGCGACTCGGCCCTGTGTGTAGGGTTTCCGACGTCGTATTCGACAACGAGGAGTTTGTCGGTGGGGTAAGCCGCAGAGAGCGCGGAGACACCCGAGGCTTTGCGGGTGATGGCTGCGACGCGTTCGCCGGCTGCGATCACCTCCCTGACGAGAGCCTGACCTATTCCTGCAGAAGTTCCTGTGACTATTGATTGCACGTATGAGATCACTGCGAGAACATAAGAGAGTCGAGCTCACCGAGCCAAACACGAGAATCCGACATGGTGAACGAAGTTTTTGAGGAAAGCCAACGACGGTTGCTGGTTTATGCCTTCAAAGAGGTCATTTTATCTGCTCCTGTGTCACGGTGCCAGGACGGCCCAAAGATCATTGTGTGACGTCACCGCGTTCGCGGCGTGGTCGAGTCCACGGGCACACGCGGGCTGCTTCAACACAGGAGAAAGAGGAGCTGACACACTGGCCCATCAGTCATCTGAACCGCTTACGTGTCTGTCACAAATCAAATTAATTCCAAAAGTGTCACATATCACGTCTCGCACTGTAGTTCATGCGCATGAAGACCTGTGGCTCAGTGCTATTTTGTTAAAATTGATATCAAAGTTGTTCTGTGGTCGACCGTTCGTGAGTCCATCCAAAAAAACTGACAGAAAGTGACTGAAAAACAGAAGAAAAAACTGCATTAATTCGATAAGGGGGTATCACGTGATTTTGTGCCTGCAAGCCATTTGGTAGGGTGCCTGACCGTTCGAGTGCTGTAAAACCCTCCCCCCTAGGGAAGTCGGGGATTTTGCCAGCCAGCAACGAGTGATACTCGCGAAATGAATGTTGTTCCAAGCGAGAAGAACTTGGGGTCAGACCCGACTCACGCCAGGCGAGGACCGGCGTTCGTGGGAGGACAAAGACCGCCTGACTCATCAGTAATTTTACACGTTACTAATTTTGGCTTATTTCATCTTATTGGCTAGGCATCCGCCGGGAGAATCCAATCGGCACGGCACGTCGGAGCCTGAATCACTGTGCGACGCACGGTGCGTCAGTACTTCAATTCTCACCGGCACCTATCCTACCCCAGACGATGATGCGACAATGACATCAGCGACAGCGGTGCCAACGCCTCGACGACATCAACATCAACATCAACATCAACGACGACACGTCACAGCGGCAGGGCCGATGTCGACGACGCACACGCGGACACGCCCTCTCCCTCCTCTCCCTCCTCTCTCCTCCGCGTGTCCCAACGGACGTGCACCATCGATGACGAAGACAATGCAACGCCGGCGACAACGACGACGAAACGACGATGATGCAACTGGATGCGACCGGTCGTGATGACGATGTGATGGCGCATCGACGCCGTGACACCGATTGGCGATACGGATGACGAACGACGTGTCGACGACACCACTGGCACGGCAGGGGTTCGAATGAGTCGAACAACGAGACGACGCGACGATGAGGCGGGACTCGACGAGTCGGTGACGACAATGGGACGCGACTGGCACGGCGGCATGTAGGCAAGAGCACGGTGCCGGTCATCCGTGAGTGTTTTCTATTTTGTTTCTATTTCTATTTTATCTTGTTTCTTTTTCTTTTCGCTCTCGTTCAACCACCTCCCCATCTGCGCGCTCACCACCACCACCACCATCATCATGCACAGTGACGAACACCGCGCAACGACACGAACGACGACGACACGACAACGGCGACGTGACAAGAGTCATGACGACGAGGACGCGACGAGGGAACGCGGCGTCGACGACGTGAACGGAGACGGAGATGAGGACGAGGAGAACGAGCACACGCCGTTGATGACACGAACGACAACGACGCGACAACTGTCGCGGCGACGAGGACGCGATGACGGGACGCGGCGTCGACGACACGAACGGGGATGGAGACGACTGGCGACACGGACGACGATGCGACGACGACATCGACGTCGACGTCGCCATCCCCGCTCTCACAGCCAGCGCGCAGCAGCATGCGCTATCGCTGCCGTCGTCGCCTCTCGCTCCCTCACCTCCTCGCCGCCTTCCCTACTCTCACTGCGCATCCCGCGGTAGTTTAAACAGCCTCGGAACATCTGTGTAATAGTTGGCCCCCTGTAAGCTGTCTAGAGCTAATTCGTCGGTTCGAAGCCTCGCCTACTCTTTCAATGGCTCAGGAGTCCTTCTTATGGTCGTACTCTGAGAAGCACAGGCCAGACCGGGCCCTTATGAACTATATTGACGTTCTCCGAGCAGTGAGGGAGATAAGCTCGAAGATCGTGAATCAGCTGGTAGCCTTGTCACTATCATTGACTATGGAAACTCATCTCCGATAATTTACTCCTGCAAAACGACTTTGACACGCACGGGGCACTGGCTTTTTTGCTCCGTACTATGCTGCTCTTACTCGCTGTAAGAATCCCTTCCAATTGCGCCATCTGAAGTCCTACATCCTCGCTCGTGTTCCAGACACTGACCTCGCCTCGCGCGATAAGATAGGCAGTAACGATTCATATTCTGGTGAAGCAGAACAGTTTGAGGAGACATGGAATCGATATCCCGGGAGAATACGTGCGATCCAGTTTTCACAACATGCCAAACTCCCGATCGGAAGCAAGACGTAACTTGTACATTTCCATTACAACAAATCAGATTCTACGAGTACATACACGCAGATCAATAGTGTCGACAGAAGTGATATCCTTCTCAAGACCTTTCGACCACCATCGAGTGCAGCTTCTTGTGAAATTCGGGATGACACCATCCGCGACAGAGGACAACGTCAGCTGGTCCCACTGCTCGATCTCCTTTCTGATTTGATTGAGTTTGCTGAGGATGATGTACTGCAAGTCGGTGCCCAGAGGCAACCTCAACGAAGGATTGGCTTCCCGAGAGACATTGATGAGTGCACGGCTGACTATCATTCAAAAACGACATGATCGTCAGTCAACAGACGAGGCAAACATACATTCCAGGAGTTTGAAAAGGACGGATGCTTGACGGGGTCGCTCGTGTACTGTGCAGCCTTGTAAAGGTGGCGCATCTTGTTGGGAGGGCTGTCCGGGGCATCGTAGGCGGGTGGCAACAGCCGATCGATCATGCTGCCCTTTGCCTACTCCGTCCTCACTCCACCGACTGGATGGTAGTTACTATAATGTTCCATTTGGAGGAAGTTCCTTGTGAAGACCCCTCGCTAAATTCTTCCAGGGCTGTGCATGCGAGATATTTTCAGATGATGAATTATTTCCTTAGCGATAAGAAACCGCCAAGAACTCACCGAACTTGCTCGCAGAGTAGAAAGCGAGAGTGGTATTCGCGTTGAAACCGCCAGCGGAGGAGATATTGAGGACACGCCCAGCAGGGGTTTTGTTCTCGCGGAAATACTTTACGGCCTGGAGATGTGATGATGTGACATCAGGAGCAAGAACAAAAGGCGGATCCATCGGATCACGGCAATGTCCTGACAGACACACACCTCGCGACTAATACGAACGGAAGTTGACTTCAAACTGATGGCGCGCGTCTTCGTCGTTGGTGCCTTCGACAACGCTGTTCAAGTCGCACCCGGCATTGTCGACGCGGCCAAAGTGTTTGTGGACGTTTTCATTCCAAAGAGCAACTCGGCACTGTGGGAGGGATTTCCGACGTCGTATTCGACAACGAGGAGTTGTTCCGTGAGGAAAGCCGCAGAGAGCGCGGTCCGAGACGCGTTTGCCTGCTGCGATCACCTCCCCTTCGATGACCAATAGTACCTGTGACCGTGTAAGCAACCTTACTCCGAGTCATGCTTTCGGTCGGCGATCAAATACTCACCGGAACTGACTCGGAACTCCCTCGAACCGTAAGCAACAATGATTCAGGTCATCAAACTTTCTCATGTCATAGAGCCTTACAAGCGTCGGTGATACCATACCTGACTGCCTGCGCTGCCATCCGATCATATCACTGATTCTCGTAACGTCGGGTGAGGCGACATACACTGAGATGGACCTCGATGAAAATAGAGAAAACTCATCAAAAGATCAATATTATTATCTTGATTGATAAGACTGTTCAGAAGGGAATATTCCGGTGCGTAATGACGCTCCAGAAGCTATATGAGAGTGAGCCTGATTCTGAAGAACGAAGGGTACACACTGATCGTTGATTGGCTCCTGTCGTCCGGACTTATCTCTGTCACGAGATCCACCTGGTGGATGACGGTTATTTGATCAACTAACACAAGGATGGCGCACTGCTCGCTGCATACGCTTTGCTACTTGGTTGAAATACTGCGAGTAGGTCCGGATACTATCAGTGTTAGGGAGCGGGACTTTCGTAGCTCAAAATCATACTAGCGGACATGAGAAAGTCGTTCCAGGAAAAGCTTCGCCGTGGCATGCCACGTTGGAGTGTGGTAGCGCAGGCGGGGAGAATGAGGCAGGGGCGAGGCAGTAGTGATGACAGAGGCTTGCGTAAGGCTGTGTATAGAGGTAATCCTTTTAAGTCTCCTCCCGCTGTCTGTTTTGACGATGCTTTACTAGGTCAAGTCGAAGCATTCACATTTTCGTATAACACAGTAATGTTCTACCAATGATTGGACACTTTCGTTCAACATGCTGATTTACCTGAGACAGGTCACCTGCGCCAAGGCGAAATGAGCCACGACATGGAGCAGCTTCTAGGGAAGAGCCAACCGAAGAACAGCCTGCCTGGATTGCGTTACAATGACCAAAACTCTGGTACGTATAGAGGGATGTTGACAAGTAGTAATTCATTGCTGAGGCATCGCAGCCGGCGACCCATCGTATACCGATGCTGAAGAGCTTGTCGCAACGAGTATGAACTTGCTAGGGAACGCTGACTGGAAGACTCAGAGGACAGGGGTTACGATGCTAACTGAATTGGCTTATAAGCGTAAGTATCGCTGGTATTAACTTGCGGGGAGCTTTCTCTGATGTTTTATCATTGCAGCGGACGGAGCAGAAATTGTCCAACCTCGCATACCGAGAATCATCGAGATGATTCTCCCGGAGAATTATCAACATATCCAGCCTTCGCTGCCAAGCTCGTCTCCCATGTTGCCAACCTCCGTCAGCGAAGGTCACAGTCACACGGCTCCAGTAGCGACGACTACCGAACCTGAAAAAACTCTGAGACTCCGACTGGCTTCAAGACTTATGGGACCCACGTGCGCGCTACATAATTTAGCTCTAATCAGAACGTGTTATCTGTTGTCTTGAATGGACATTGAAACTTATGCGCGTCTTTGCAGAGTCACTACAGCAATTTATACGCGACACGGAGCAATACCGCGATTTGAGGTATATGCATTTTTCCAAAACACTTATCGCAGAGAAGGAGACAGCGCCGTGGCGCGTCTACACTCCCACAAAATGTAAGCCGACCGTTATCCCATCTTTCATCATGTGTCATTGACTAAAGTATTGTATACCATAACATACTCCTTACAGCTGATGTGGCCATCATGCTGGAAAAGATAATCAACGTTGTCGACGGAGAGATGTCGGAAGAGGTGATTAGAAATACGTTACCACCCAGCGTTCAGCACTGGGACCGCGCTTTCATGTTTCTCGGGTACACAGCCGTGGGGACGGCACTCTTCCCGGTGGCGCTTGGCGCATCCATCGGCTTCTCGGCGCTGTCAGTGGTTGTGCTGGCCGTTGGCGTGCCGATCTATCTGTCTGTCGAGGCGTTCAAGTACGTGATTACACAAGTTCCTTATTTTTCGTCAAGTATGATGACACTAATGTGAACGCATGTTTTAGTGTGGGCCGACGGTCACGCAAGCGAAAGACTCTCAGCGGATTTATCGAGATGCGCTTACTGGGCTGAGGACGGTATCGCTCTGTATATCTGAACCTGGAAATAGGAAGGAACGCAGGGGGCAGGGGAAGGTGTAGGCTCGGTCGAGCAAATACCCAACGCGAGCCAGCGGGTTTTTCGATTCGACGACGTGCGCACGAACTTTATTTTATTCCTGGACCCGTTATTATTCTACATATGTTTCCATCAGATCTTCTAATCACCTAATTTGTCATGCGGCAGTTATCACAGACATGGTATACTATGCGGTGGTTATGATAAACAGCAGACGTGCGCGTCGTGCCAAATTGGACGATCAGACGCAGGGCACTTTCTCGGGACCTCGTATTCGTGATCAAGTCCAATCCGAAGGAAGACAAATTGATGGATGGTCGAGGAAAGGGAAGCGAGTGGACTATTTGTCGGCGAGTCACCGTGACAGCATATCATCTTGCAATTAGGGCGTCACTTCCGAGTCGACCATGACCTCACAGCATAATAATTGGGCAAACGTCCTTCGTCAAGTATGAGAGTAGAAATTGGAGTCAAAGGATCGACTCACAGCACAAAGTCACCGAATCAGTGATAGTCGATAAAGGATTCTCTAGACTCGTCACTGAGGGAAGTAAAATCACATGTAACCGGCCCCGGACAGTGACAATGGTGAATAGTAGCCAAAATGAACACATCAGTGACACAAAATGACACTGATTTGAAGTGAATGCCACCGTTTTGTGTTGCTTTGGGCGCGGATCATCGGCACGTCCGCGTCAGACACCGTGATTTTGCTTCCCTTAGTGTCGTTATGCTTTCCTGTTATCCGGAAAATTACATGCTCACCTCAATTGTATAGTACCACAATGTGCCAGTGGGCAGTTCAACGAGCGCTTAGCGCTTAGCGGCAAACCGATCCGGGCCTCGCAGGTTGCCGTCAGTTCATTCACTTTGGTCGTCTTCTGCGGCCAGACCCTAAGCACACCCAACCCAGCCACAAGCTGTTCAAGCAACCCCGAAGCTGTGGAAACATTTCTAGTCATTACAACGCACATACTTGCCTTCCACACCTTAGCCCAACTCCTGGAGTCATGGCTACAGAAACTACTGATACCCCCGGGCCCGCCCCACCTGCTGTCGAGGATGCTACGACTGGAAAGAACCTCGTCGTCTGCATTGACGGCACGTCAAACCAATTCGGTCAGAGTGTTTGTCTAGTCTCTCTGTCTAGCATTTCCTTCTGGGCTCACTCCAATGGTTAGAATACTAACGTGGTGAAGCTATTCGACGCTATTGATCTGAAAACGACAAAGAAAAGGCAGCTTGCGTATTATTCCAGCGGAATTGGGACAAGTACAAAATCGCAAGCCCTTATAGACCGTATGAAGGAAGCGGTCTCCGACACGTTCGACATGGCGATTGCATGGTTCGCGTCTCTTATTGAAGCCATCTAACTTGGATTAAAACCCGCTTTTCCACGATAGGAGTGTAGACAAAAACATCAAAGACGCATATGGCTGGCTAGCAGAAAAGTATGAACAAGGGGATCGCATATTCCTCTTTGGTACGTCGGAATTCTCTTCACAGTTTGTGCAGTTGATGATCCTGTCTCAGGGTTCTC
>JBBPOR010000456.1:0-22632 GCA_038091555.1 Leccinum sublutescens | reverse complement strand
ATGCAGCGACCGAACAAGCCAGTCTTGTTCTGGTTGGATTCCCTCCATCCTACACATTCCCCATCCCTTGTCTTAGTTTTTGTTGAGGTGCCATAGTCCTTGTTGGATCTAGGTTGCCTTCAGCTGCTATGAAATCTGACAATATACAATGAGGGAGGAGCAATGGCCAAGACAGGGCAGACAACAAAAGCAACAGGTGGTAGGAGACAAAGGATGCAACATGACAGGTGGATGCCACATTGACCCAGGAATTTGAGCTTTGAACCTTTGCCCCTCTGCAGCACATTTCGAGTTGGTAGTCCAGTTGATTTTCACCTCAAACACCCCAATTGTGATCTCATGCTGTCCCCCTTGAGCTAGCAGGCCACTGTAGAATAAGCATATCCTTGTTCATTTGATTTGCTCATCAGTTGTGAGCCTCAGCTGAGAAGATTGCACAGGTAATCTTGGGCTTGTCCTTCTTACCCTCTGCAAAGTAACAACAAGGTTTTTCCAAATCTTCCAACAAACTCTTGATTTGTGGAAGTATGGAGAGACAGAATTAGAAAATTTAACAGTGGATGTATTGCATTTCTACTGATAAATGTTGGTTGGGCCATTGTGATGTGTTCCAAGAGTGGACCAAACTGGAGGAGAATATTGCTCAGACATGTAGGGGTGGCATAGTCCTGTATTGAGTGCGTGTACTGGATTGGCTGTCTGACTATAGTGTCATTAATGTTATCATCTTCATCTTCATGATTTTTATCATTGTCTTTGTCACTGTCAGGTTGTTGCACACAGGGGGAAGAAGTAACACATGTGCTACACTAGGCTGCTATGCAGTGCATAGCAGCACCAGAGTTACAGGGGTGAGAAGGAGCCTTCTTTGTGATATATATTTGTCACTTTGTCACTCTCTTATTGATAATGCTCAGCAGCCATGAATGAAAAAGTATCCTGGACAGCAGGTGGATCATATACATATCACAATTCCAGCCTTAGGAAGTATGCTCACCAACCATATGTGTCCTAGCTGAGCTGGCTCACACAGGTCTTCAGCATAACTCCAGTTCCTTAATATGCCAGCTCACTTAGGATAGGGAACATCTATGTCTTTGAACCACTGGAGAACAACAAATTCACTAAACCTAGGTGTGGTGGATTAGGTTTTATGCAGTTCAGAAGACACCAAATAGATCTCCTTCTCTAGCTGTGGAAAGCAACAGGCTTTATAGCTCTACAAGTGCCACTCAAAGTAATGGAGTCAAACTCATTCCATGTGCAATTAGCTGAAGAGATGCTGAGGAGGACAGTTACAAACAAGAGGAGTTAGATATCTATGTTGAATGGTTTGGAGATGACAACAGTTGAGCTCTGAACAAAGAGAGTCACCATCATCATGTGATTGCAAAGTAACACAAAAAACCAACAAATGACCTGGGTTGAAGTAGCATGACTAGCAATTTCTGCCATCTTCCATAGTACTTGCAATTCCAGGTCTTTGTTGAAGGACTGCTTGAGCTTGCCATAGCTTTTGAAGGGCTGAGAGGTGAGGATGACATCAGGCTTCTCTATTCTTCAATGAGATAGTGGAGTATTGGCACTATATGTTCATTCGAGATTGACCATTAGCCTTGAGAAAATATGCTGTGTCTACAGGCTAGTTTGACAATCAATGATCATTCCATGATGGCAGCAATAAGTTGTCTTACTAAGTTGAGTTATGAATTTCATACAGACTAGCAGCAGTCTCGTCCTTTCCATGTTTAAAACAATTTTCACATGGTTTCAATGGACTGAAATGATTCTAATATCCAAAGCTTCTAGCCAGTTGATGTTACCTTTGGTGATTTTGCACTCTCACTGCTTTCAAAGCTGGCAAGGAAGTTGTCTGGATGGGCAAGTTTACGCAATCAGGAGGGAGTGTTACTTTTTTTTTTGGTGATTTCGCACTCTTTTCATCCTTTTTGCTTTATTGTAGACTTTGTAGTACTCTGTGCTACTTCTAACCATCACCATTGGATTCACCATGGTCGATAACCCTATCAAACTTTTCTCCTCAAGGTTCTAGACCCTTGTGGTCTCTTTAAACACACTTCTATCTTCTTTTCTTCAAGTTGTTATTACTTTTCCCACACTTGTGGCTGATTGTGGCTGCCAGTTGTTTGCCAGTATTTACATCCACTCAACATAAGCCTCAGAGTCCTCTGTTCTGCTATTTGGTGGTTATCCCACTCCTAGAAGTGTCCTTCCCTTATCAGTTGATGTACCAAATTTCTTTCTGATGATGATGATGTATTTATTGAAAGTATAGACTCTAAGTGAGAGAGCCCAAGAGGATGTGTGAGGGTATCAAGGGGATTGAGAGTTGGACCTCCACCCATACCTGAGGAATTGGATGGATGATGTGAGTCATTATCTGATATACATTGTGGTCCATGGAGATTCACTTTCTCCTCACCTGCTCAGGAGGTCTGTGGTATTCAGGATCCTTGCCTTATCAAGCATGTGAGGCAGCTTGATTCAGTCATTGTTGGAGCCAAACAAGGAAAGCACAGGTGACTCAGTTATAATTCCTCACAAGCCTGACTTGCCCTAAAAATTCTGCCATGGAGGTTAACCACAGGTTGATGGAGACAAATTGTCTCAACTAACTTGAACTAGATACTTGAGAGGCACCACCTGGCGCTGCCATAAATCCCTTGCTTGATGCATGTTGAACTTGAACTTGCACTATGATAATTCTAGGAGTACAATTAGATCAGAGATGTACTTACTTTGTTGCCACATCTGCTGGATGCTAGTCCATGGCATTGATGAATGAATCCATTCACCATGGAAGCAGGAGCGAGAAGATGGGAATGGCAAGAAAGTAAGATAACATACATTCTACTATGTTCCAGATGAACATGAACACTTGTCACAAGATGGTGTCAATCATGATAAACAAATTTGTATCTGCCTCTCTTCAGCCATCAAAGAGGCTGTCGAGTCAGGCAAAGGGCAGTAGAACATTGTTCCTTGATAGAGATCAAGAATGCAACTTCTATGTCTGAATTGGAAGCGACAAAGCTCTTGAGCTTCCTTGTCGCAAGATTAACATGCTGAGTGAAGGTGTACTCCCTGACCCATACATTAGGGAATAGCTGATTTTTGCACCTGCAAAACACTGAAGAACAGCTTGAAAGTCAGAAATGGTGTGGATGTGATCACTACAAAGGGAGCTAATAGCAAAGGTGTCCAGCTTGAAGTTCATTTATTGGGATCAAACACATCTATAATTGATCTCAAAGTCACGTATGATTTGCTTGTAACATAGGAGGGGAGTGTAAACAATGAGCTCTCATCTGAGGGGTAAATAAGCCATTTTTTGGAGCTGTCTCACCTGTGTCACAGTGGTATTCACAATAAAACTTAGTGTACTTACATCACAAGCTGGCTGTGACACTCTCATTTCTCCATAATTGCTTGTTGAATAATACCATATTTTTCGGGACTGATGTCACGGAAAATCTGTGATATCTGTTAGTGCTTAGTTCAAAGGGGCAATTTTATAAACTGTGCCTTTGGATCAAACTGATATGTCTTCAAACAATGAAGTATGCCCGTATCTCATCACCTGTACCACAAATACATAGTTAGAATCAAGAATGGAGTCAAAACATTAGGCTGACTTGAGGGTTTAGGCTATGCAATCTGATGTTTGATGCTCGTGATCGCTAATGCAAGCAGGACATTTGTATTGGACCCAGAATCAAGTGTAGCTGCTGGGGCGGCAACAATATCTTCTTGAGCAATTAAACTAATTTGCAGATTCTCTGTGTTGGATGCAGCACCACTCCTGGAAGAGCGAAACACACCTTTGTTGAGTGTGGGGGCACTAGTCACAGGTGCAGGTACTTCATGCTTTGTTCTGCCAGGTGATTTTTCTCTGAGAGAGGTCATTACATTTGGCAGGCAGCGGAAAAATAGTAGCTTGACCATCTATAGACGGTGGTAGACATGATGATAAATTTGTGTATCAAAAAAGCCTACATTTCAAAGAGATTTACAAGTATATATATGAGATAGGCCTTTCCCACATGTACAGCCTCACAAAGGCTCAAGTTAGAAATGGTGGCTCCAAATTGACTCGGCAGAGTAATTAAATTTGCACCTATATGAAACTGGAACTCAGGGTGGACACACTGTCTCAGTCAGACTCTCAGAAGTCTGAGAAGTGTGTGCAACTTGTCCACACAACACAACATCCTTTTTTTGGCATGGCAATGATGGCGGTTCGGAATTGAATTTAGTACATGTGAACTTGAATTTATGGTATCCAGGACGACACACAGTTAAGATTAAACATAAGTTTGGAATATCTCAATCATCATTCACATCTAGAAGTCTATTTGACCCCTTTGTATCACTTGAATTCACTTGACTTCGAGCTTTGCTCAACTTTTAGCATCCCATGATAAATACAACAATATATGTGCACCTCACGTGTTACATTGTTATATTGACAAAGTTTGAAACTGATAGTAATTGTATTTACAAAATTTCCATACACATAAGCAAAATAGTGGGAGCTTACAAGATGACAAAAAACACAGTTAGATATTTTAACAATGATATTGTGCTGATCAATGGAACACTGTCAACTGGCGCCCAGCTGCTGAAGAACAAAGGTTAAAGAATCATAGCAAATTAATTTTTTTAAATAGGTAGACTTACTGCAGGTACACCCTGTACAGATAGACAGTGCAGAGTCATATCCGCCATTGGTGATTTAAAGTCTGGTTTGGTCCAGTTTTTTGCCAAAAATTGAGGCAATTGGACCAAGAGTGGTTCAAAGAGGTAAATGTTGGGAACTGAGACTGAGACTGGTGGCAACCGGTCCAGAACGGTTGCACCTAGTTGCAAGACCAGTTTCGACCAGTTGCAACTGAAACCAGTCTGGTTCTCAGGAGTGTGTGACGTTCGCGCTTTGCAGTGGCTGTATCAGATGTGGTATAGACATATACCTTTAATTTGAGCTAATATTCACATCAATCAGGTAAGATCTGACTGAGATATGACTGTATTTGAGTTATACATGATTTGATCATTTGATCTATGTATAGATAACCCCATTCACGCTGACACGATATGATGACGGCACAATGCCAACTGGTGACACAACGAGGACATGTCAAGGGCAAGGTGAAAAGGGATGACAGGACAAAGATGAGGATGAGGGCACGGAGACACACACTGACAATGGCAATGACTCGGTGCATTGCCACTCCCCTCTTTTTCTCTCTCACCCATCTCTCCCTGTGTCTCTATTGAAATCCTATATGGATGTTCAATGTACAGCCAATTCTTTGCTAATCCATTAAATGTGATAGACACATTTGGAGTATATGCGAGGGAGGTATTGTTTTCACTTTAGACAGTGCAGGCCATGTCTGTCTCAATAGTCGCAGTATTGATCCTAAGTGAATAGATTCAAACTTCAAGTTGTATGACATGAAACGGTCGCCCAATCCCATCAAGTAGTTTACTACTTTGGGCGCACTGAGTTCTTGTTCTCGTGTAAGTGTATTAGCGCATCATTGAATCAATCTCTTGTTAAGGTCATAGATACTGTTGATTCGTTCCGTTGACAGTGTTCTGCTCTTCCACAGATAGAATTTCACAAGGTCGTTAATGTCAGCCATTTCCAAGTTGATGACCCCATGTGACTGTAATGGAACAACACTCAGTTCTGTTTACCAAGATGAGTTTAGTTTTTGATGGCTTCATCTTACAAACTTACCCGCATTCGCATCCATTTCCTCTTCTTCTACTTCAGGAACTTCCGCTGTTTCCTCTACTCGTTCTGTCAACAACAAATTTGATTACCCCAACCGTGATAGCAAGATACGTTGTCATATAGTTACCCGGAATTAACGACTCTTCATCTTCTAATCCTTCATCATCATCCACAGGAACATATTCTTCCCTTTCTCTTTTCAACTTAGATGTATCTCTCAATTCGCGCACAATTGTGTTGAGAGGATAAAAGCGTAACTTGAGGACTTACATTGTGTAGAATGAGGTTGAGGCTAAGAGGGATGTTGTGGTTGTGGAAGAAGATAGAATGAACTCCTATTGAAACTCAGACGCTGCTGAGCTATCTTATATAATACAAGTGTGTGAACTATTTACTATATTAGTACTCTAGTGCTTGTATTTCAACAAATTGCTAACAACTCCTTGGGTACACCATTCTCCAGTAAGAGAGCCAAATTGGAATTTGAGATTTGAATGTTTGTATAGAAAGGATTGTTGTTCTTCAAGAAAAGAAGCATGTCTTTGACATGTTGCCAACTGACAAAGAATTGCGCAAGAAGAGAACCATTCCAATGGAAAGAGACTGGTCTAACTTGAATGATCGTGATTCTGATAGTAGCCGCCAAAATGTTAGGGTGGTATGAAAGAAGATTTCCCTCTACCATATTGGCAATATCCCTTGTATTCAGGCGATATGAAGACACATTTCCATGGAGTGCACTATTGAAGGACATCCTAGAAGATGCTCCTGATTTCGGATACAACTTACAGCAGTCTTCAAATGTTCGTGGAAAGTTGCCAAATTTTTGGAATTTTTGAGCTGTCATATGTCCAGGACCCCAGATGTAACACTAGTAGGTAATGTACCTGGCTGCAAGTTTTTCTTCTTTTTTTCCCACCACTTGCAGCATGTTGTCACCCTCCCCAACTCGGGATGTTGAGGATGACTCTTCGGAGGTTGAACAGGTATTCTCTATTTCACTGATTGTCTATTCAAAGGTAAAGAAGATGTTGCGTGGCAAATCTGCCTTGAAGGAAGAGAAGACGATGAAAACGAAGGAACTCTCATTCACCATCCAATCCTTGAACTATGTTGACTTTTTGTGAAGCATGCTCCAAAAGCATGGCCAGGAGGACTATGAGGTCACCACATAATGCAGTAAAAAAATTCGGCAAATGGCCGGCTAGCCAATGTGCCAAATCACCGTAAGTGACTGGTCAGCCAATGTCGGCCAATGAAATAAAAACCTCGTTGAACCATGGATCAGCCAACATAAAGGTTTCTTGGTGTCTTGCTGGTCAGCAAATATGGTACATTTCTGTAAATTCAGTAGTCTATCAGTTGGCCCACAAGTACAAGTCGGCAAATTACTCATTGGCCCATTAGCTATGTCGTCCTAAAGTTGACTGGTCGGCCCAATCGCTATGATTTTGCCGATGAGCCAACGGACTACACATCCCTACATTCTGCAGTCCACTGGTCAGCCGAAGAGGATATCTCGGCATCTTGCCGATGAGCCAATTGGGCCATTCTACTATCCACTGATCGGCCAATGAGTGAAACTTGGCATCTTACCGTTCAGACCATCCGCCATCTCTTATACCCTGTAATTTACATATTGACCAATGAATTATACCTGAGCATTTTGCCGATGAGCCAATTGGGCCACTCTACTGTCCACTGATCGGCCAACGAGTAAAACTTGGCATCTTACCATTTGTACCATCTACTTACACCCTGTAATTTACATATCAACCAATTAATTATACCTTGGCATCTTACCGATGAGCCAATTGGGCCACTCTACTGGCCAATGAGTAAAACTCGGCATCTTACTATTTGTACCATCTACTTACACCCTGTAATTTACATATCGACTGATTAATTATACCTCAGCATTTTGCTGATGAGCCAATTGGGCTACTCTACTGTCCACTGATCGGCCAACGAGTGAAACTCGGCATCTTACTGTTTGTACCATTTACTTAGACCCTGTAGTTTACATATCAACCGATAACATATACCTCAGCATTTTGCCGATGAGCCAATTGGGCCACTCTACTGTCCACTGATCAGTCAACGTGTGAAACTCACCATCTTACCGATCAGACCATCCGCTATCCATTATTACCCTGTAGTCTACATATCGACTGATGAGTTATACCTCAACTCTTGCCGATGAGCCAATTGGGCCACTTTACTGTCCACTGATCAGCCAAAGTGTGAAACTGAATAGGTCTAATGATATTCCGGCATGATGACATGGCCGGTGCAGTGTCAGAACATTCACTTCGCCGACAAGACCCTTACAAGTACAGCGTCATAATATTCACTTCGCCGACAAGACCCAGTACCGCTAGTATCTTGGACAACGACTTACCAGAGTAGTGAGATTGATGCAGCTGATGTCCGCAATATGGGGTGTCTGTAACATCATTGCCGAATTCCTTGGTGCATAACCCTGTGCGCTGGATAATATCTATCCCTGTACATACAGTGTCCCGTCCCAGAGTCATAGGTAATGTCATAATAACATTCATGATGACGTTCACAGCGAAACTTTGACAACTCTATCAGGCCTTACATATGAAACTTTGCATGCTGTCTTGGGACAATGACTCTATACCCTTGTCTATTTTTCGCTATATTTTAAGGTGTAACCCCCGTCCCCATCCCTGTCCGCGTTCTCGTTCATCACTTCCTTCCTCACTGACCATGTCCTCGGCGACAGTACCACTCCATCTCATTACATCTAGCGATTAACCCTGGATGTCATCAGGGGATTGGTGAAAATTTGATCAAGGTTTACTTACCATTATCTTGTTCATCATCTACCTCATAATATATAATTCTGATGGTCCAATTGATCAGATCAGATATTGCTGGATTGATTAGACACTTATGATTAGAACAAGCTACAATGCTAAATATGTTCATGTACTCTCTAACTTATGACAACCAACAGCAACCAGCCCCCTGACCATCCTGATCATATCCAACACATTTAAAGTTCACCTCACTTTGTCTCCCAGCTGTGTACTAATAGAACAGAACACTCATTCTGGGAGCATTTGACAGTGCTTGTAGTACACTGTACCCCTTCCTCCCTGGGTAAGTGTCAACTTTTTTGATTAGTTTTCTCATATTTACCAGTGCTGTACACTTGGCCAGATGCAGACAAATTATAAGTCTTGCAGGATCACTCCACTTGATAGAATAGATCCGACTCGGCAGCGTGATCTTGTTTGAGACAGTGTGTGTTGTGCGTGCATTTGTTGTCACGCACTCTCACACTGACAACAATGATAACAATTAGCCGCTCGACCTTCCCGATCATGTTTGACGGATTTACTCACCTTACTATGCTCTCCAGCACTGTGCTGATGAGAGGCTGCAACAATTCTTACATTACTTACCTTCAGCAGTAAGTGTCAACTTTTTGATTCTTCTTCTCGTATTTTCCATTTCTATATACCTTCCCGGATGCTGACGGACTATATACCTTGTAGGATCACTCCGCTCGATAAAATTGATCCGACCCGGCGTGTTGTTGTTCGAGATAACGTGCAACGTAGGTGTATTGTTTTGTAACGCACTCACTTGCTGATAACAATGATAACAATCAGCCGCTTGACCTTCCCGATCACGTTTGACACATTTACTCACCTTACTATGCTCTCCAGCAGTATACTGATGGGACAGATCATTTGTTTCGAGAGCGCGCGACAATTCTTGCACGAGTTTCATTGAGCGGTAAGTGTCGACTTTTTTTTATTCCTTTTCTCGTCTTTACCACTGCTATATACATGCCCATATGCTGACGAACTATCTACCTTGCAGGATCACTCAGCTCGATAAAATCGATCCGACCCGGCGTGATGTCGTTCGAGATAACGTATGACGTACGTGTATTTGTTTTGTCATAATTGTCACGCACTCTCTTGCTGATAACAACGATAACAATCAGCTGCTCGACCTTCCCGATCACGTTTGACACATTTACTCACCTTACTATGCTCCCCACCAGTATACCGATGGGGCAGATAATTTGTTTCGAGAGCGCGCGACAATTAAGTTGCACCAGTTTCATTCAGCGGTAAGTGTCGACTTTTTTTGTTCCTTTTCTCGTATTTACCACTGCTATATACCTACCCATATGCTGACGAACTATCTATCTTACAGGATCACTCAGCTCCGAGATAAAAGCGATCCGACCCGGCGTTCGGATGTCGTTCGAGCCAACGTACAACGTACGTGTATTGTTTTGTCACGCACTCTCTTGCTGATAACAACGATAACAATCAGCCGCTCGACCTTCCCGATCACGTTTGACGGATTTACTCGCCTTACTATGCTCCCCAGCAGTGTGCCGATGGGGCAGACCGCTCCAATTTCGAAAGCGCGCGATAATTCTTGCACCAGTTTCATTCAGCGGTAAGTGTCCAAGTTGTTGATTCTTTTTCTCGTATTTACCATTGCTATATACCTGCCCAGATGCTGACTCAGGGACTATATATCTTGCAGGATCACTCCGCTTGATAAAATAGATCCCACCCGGCATGATGTTGTTCGAGACAACGTAGGTCGTCCATACTTTTTCCTCGTCCAGCACTCTCTTGCTGACGACAGCCGACAATAGCGATCCTCCAGCCTTTTAGTGACCTCAGCTGGACAACCAAATTCACAAAAATTCACTCTTGCTTCGGGGTTGGATATATAATTCATATACGTGTATTAAGATATTGATACGGCAATAGTATGTTATCTTATCGATCTAGTTCAGGCTGCGCGGTGCCCTCGAGAATGTCTTCTCGTGCATTCTGTTTCATCTAGGTTTCCAAGAGGTCTCAAGTATCCGCGGCGATGGCCATCTCTCTCTCCCTATACTCTGCCCGCTTCTGGCGTATCCTTGCAAGCGCGCTGTTCTTGGACGGCAGCCGCTCAATGTCAGAGTAGAGCGGAAATATTTGACTGAAATTTAATTATGATTACCACGAGACTCTGGTATTGAAGAGCAAACCTACCGATTCCACCATGTCATTAGTTGATCAACTTCGTCCTTTTCATCGTAGTCGTCAAGCAGTTCAAGTATACTGTTGTAGAATCGCTCTGAATCTGTCACGTGGTCAGTACGAGAAAACACTTGAGCGGACGTTAGTGCAAAACGGGCCTTCAAAATATTTAACGATGATAATATTGATGGATTCATTCGGAACACGTACTTGAGTTGCCACGTAAGCAAGGGAGGCCTTTGTGACAGACCGCATACCATGAATACGGGCGTTTCCAGACCGTGTCGCCTTGGGCTCTTGGTCCACAGAACTCGGCGAAGTGAAAATATGCTTATACGCCTGGCCGCGAACTGGATTAGTGGTGACATACTAAGCGACCAACCCGAAGACCCACAGAAATCAGGAGACCACTCCGGAGGAGTCCGTTCCATGGGTCCTCTAAATCATAGGTATAACTTGCATAGAGAAACACGGGCCATTGATCCCCGGCGACTTGAATCTGACCGCTAACAAGTTTTGCTTTCGTCCTATACCAAATGATTAGCTACGATAATAGTGAAACGACGTGTCACAAACACACTCATTGTTGGCCCAATCAAGCCCTGCAGGGCATAAGAGCGCGCCGGTACGTTCGTGATTAAAACCGCGACCAGCCTTGATATTGCGAGGGATATGGGGGTTTAGTGACTGACCCTTCGGGGTGATCCAATCAATAATGGCGCTTTTCATTCCCTTGGTATCGTCTGCCCTCGCACCGTTTGCACCCTTTTGAACCTGCCAACATCGTAAGTCTCAACCGTTGTAATGAGAATAATACAGCTTACCAGGTCGGCGAAGTGGACCACTTCTTCGTTCGATGCTGTCATTAACCTAGCTTCGAGCCCAGGAGTCAATCGCAATAGTTCTTTAAATACCGAATATTCCTTCCGTTCCCTGGTAGTAAAACAGTGAGAGATCAATATATTGAGGTTACGATTACATACGCTGCTGTCCGTAGATCCGAAGGTTCGGCATCTTCATCAGCCATGACTTGCAGGCCATTGGTGAGCAAGGTCTGTACATTGCAAAATGCATGAACTGCCCTCCCAAAATGGCGGCCATGGTGGACCAATGGATCCTGCGTCGTCCTGGATGCCGTATTTGGTGGTTAGTGGTGTGTACATGCATGAAGAATGTTACAGACGGCTTCTTCCTGGGGCCCAGCTGTAATGCGGTAGAGGAGCCTCGTTTCTGGCCAGCAGATGCGGCAGCCTCGTCAACGTCAGAGTTACTGGGCATTAGAAGAGAAGGAGACGAGACTCGCACGAGAGCAGATGCTGAGGGAATGAGACGAGGATGGCGGCCTTTTATATGCGCAAGATACTGGAAAGGGGTCGAGGGAATAAGTTTCCGTCTGTGGACCATGATTCCACTTACCCGACTGTGAGCAGGCATTTTTCATGTAATTTATTAAGTTTCGGACAAATGATCAGGTTACCCGATCGCGAAGATGCTCACCCGTTCGGGTACAAGCAACAAAACCTGATTTGTCATAGCTCTTGGCGGATAGTAGCACGTATTATTTGTGCTATGTCAGATCGACAGAATATTCGGAAGTCAACGGTTTCACCTCGTAAACCACATTTCTACGTACGTTTACTCCGGGCCGATTTGCGTCAGTTCCAATGGACTCCCTTAGACCGAGCACTGTTGATTACCACAGTACGTCCCGTTTATATGAGTCCAGTGATAGATGAACTAACATCAACGTGCACTTACACGGCGAAGTCATTCCTTTGTCCACTGCATCCACCAGCGCAGGTAGTGGTTTACAGCCAAATCATGGCGTAGAGATCGGTGACTATTTTTGTCATCTATCTTCATGATCTCACGCCGGTATTGTGCCCAGCCGCAACACTAGTTTCCAGCCAGATACATGGACGCCCTGAAGAGAACGAAGAAAGGAGCAGTAACGTTGACGCTGTTCTACAGCCACCAATGACCTACTTCACGGAGTTGAAGGCCGTCATTGGAATGTTTTCGGCGGATACTCCAGCAAAATTGAATATCCTTCAAGAACCACTGGCAAAGGGTGGATGCAGGATCTGCTGCCGTGTTCCAGATGAATTCAACATATATTCTGAGTCTACGGGAAAAACTCACAGCTTCTCAATTATCTCGTGTCCAAGGTCGGAGGATTGTGGTGAAGGAGTAGAGACATTTTCTCAATAGTTAGTTAGTCTTTCCGACTAGTCGGTGCACGCACTAGGAGATCCCAACCGTGAGAGAGAGTCGGGAAAGAGAGTCGGGAAATGAAAGGAATGCAGTTCTCACCGAGCACAATACATACACACACATTATCTTCTTTTTTTTTTGGATGAGCGATAAACATTATGTAGCAACTGGCTAACCTAGTCCTACATAACACGCTAAGGCGGCAGTCGAGACTGCCGATCCGAGGAAATGCAGCTTACGCACGCCTGTACGTTACAGATATGGGACATATGCAGAACTCAGCAGCAGGAGACAAGCCTGTCCCTACTTTGTCTTGAGTACGGACGAAGAATGGGTATTTGGAGCCCTCAAGTCCGGTGGGTGCCACGACGTGAATTGCATTCCCGTCCACTCGTCTCATGGACCCTGGCAAACATGCGCCGCGCACAGGTGATGCCACGCCGCGCGCGTCCGTCTTTCCACGAGACGACATGACGAGGACGTCACCCGGCCGCGTTTCCCGGCCCGGATCGTGTTCGAGGTGCTCATACTGTGAATCCTCGTTGCGGCCGACACCGAGCACGTCTGGTAGCTGCAGCTGTTGATCATTCTGGATAGCCTTGACTCGAATTAACTGTCGAAGCTCGATGAAGGCTGGAAGCATCCAGAGATAGGGTTGTAATGACGTGGTCTATAATGCCTACAGCGTGTATTTGTTCAGCGTGTGCTATGTCGAATCAAATAAATGAATCACCTCGATAGCCCGAAAACTATTGAATAAGTGGAACTTTTACGATCTGCCGAGAACACATTTGTCGATCGTCTTGGCATTCGTGAAGTAATGCACGGGGCAAGTCCTTGATCTCCTTCGCTTGAAAGCCAGGATGCAATGTTATCCAAAGTGTCTCTGCAGCTTCCTAAGTATTCCCTTCAATGTCATCCCCGGCTCTGAGACATCTCGATACGTCTCCCGGAAAAGAACCGACCATTCATTTCTGCGGCAACGTTCGGTCAGAGCGTACTAACCCCCCTGTCCAGTTGCCAATACCATACCTGCGTGGCCCGCCTCAGGATCTCTGATCTTCACGGTCATAATACCCTCTGATTCCTTCTGTAGGTGTGATGAGGACGACGCGCAGCAGCAAGATTCTCGCACATCAAACAACACCATATCCATCACCCAACGTTGCTCCATCACCCAACGTTGAGCACTCGTTGCAAACATCTTGAGACGTTGAGATCGAGGAGGTATGCATTTTCGTCAAGTTCCTTCCAAGAGGACGTATGCTTCAATACGACGACCCTGCTATTCCCGTTGGGCTAGTTCATGTTGTCTTCGCAGGTCCGAAACCGTCTTTGTCGATCCATTCTTGTAAATTTCTATACACAAAGGTAAACGAGAAGTGGAGGCGTACGCCGTCACGACTCACTTTTGCATTTTGCCAATCCGTCGCATGGCCTTCTCCACGTCCGTTCCCGGGTGTTTATGCTTGAACTCGGCCATCTGCACTCCCATCATCGCCGTAGACGGGTTCTCTCAACTCTCAACTCCGCACCGGCGAGTAAATTGATGGCAAGGTCCAGGTTCCCTTCCCTCAAAAGACCTCCCCGCTGAACACCCCATCTCCGTTGCGTAGTAGATCTTCGCCTTGGGTTCGCCCTCATCATCCACAATCTTGCAGAGCCACTCGATAAATCTCCTCGACTCTCGTGTCCAGAGGGAGATTGATGACATGAATGGCCGTGTTCTTGGGATCGGAGCAGCTGTAATGGCTTTCGAGTCGTTCTTTCCCTACTTAGCTGACGGCGGACCCAGGGGAGAGAGTAGCAAAAGTGGAGTCGTGTGGTTCCTTCCGTTCCTTGTTGCCATGCTTCAGCACGGGCACTACGGGGGGAGTGGAACATACTCTTACATTGCGGAACGCACATCGGACACCGGAGCAACCGTACTTTCTCATCGATGCCGACGGGATAAGCCGCTTGTTGTTCGCGAAGAAGGTCCTCGTCGACCTGCAGGGGAGAAGAGTGAAGAATGACACTGGTACTACGACAGTTATGACTGCCAGTCCTTGGTAGCGTCGTACTTGAGCTCACTCCCGTCCTCTTTCTCGAACCTCCATTTCCCAGTCTCCTTCGAGAAATGGATGTGGTGGTCGTTCGCATAGGCAGGCCCTGTTGAAGAACACGGTGGGACAGATGGCGAGACGTCCGAAGGCATAGCAGAGGGGAGACGGAAACCCAAGAACCCTGAGGGAAATAAAACTGTCTTGATTCATGCATTCATGAATGGGAAGTGCTAGTGAAGCCGGGCTACGTACTTCGGAGTTGACTTCTCGAGATGAACCTTGAACCGATTAATTCATCCAATGCAGTCCAGATTTCGAGCCTAGTACATTGCCGATGACCCTGCAAAGGTCTTTCCTACATAGGAAAACGAGATTGAAAGATTAGGTGTATCACGACGCAGGGATGAACAGCGTGGACGCACCTCGTTCATGTCCAGACCGATTGCATTCTAAGACGACGCACTCTCGCTGCTCTTGTCTGCATTGCTTCCGCCGACCCTCGTGCTCCCTGCGATCCGCACCCATTGTATCGACGTCCTTCGATCGCATTGACCAGAAATTCAAATTCAACAAACTCCAATTCGGTTCCAACGCGTCCCCATTCCTGTCTTCTTCGATCTCTGCTCTTTCTGAATCACTACCGCTCTCCCCTCGCTCGAGTCCACCCGCACGGGCACGGGCACCCCCCTTCATCCCCGTTTCCTCCAGCCTCAAACATGCATGCAACTGCCTCCTTCTGACACCACTCCGCCAACTCGTACGGCCCTCCCTCAATCGAGATCCGTTGCCCGTCCGCATGCACGTTGAAATCGTTGCAGATCGCAATCATCGCGCGACCCAGTGGCGGTGGCAGATCGAGCGCGCAAAATCCTGTGCCTGAACGGGCCCAAGGGACGTCGGCGGGGGAGGTTGGATTTGTGGTCAGTGTGGAGGAGGTGGCCGTTGGGGTCATGGAGTTGGCGCCGATGAGCGACGTGGGGCGAAGCCGTGGAGGGGAGGTAGTAGTGTCGGGAGACGTCGCAAACGAGGGATCGAGACGTTCCGGAAAGCCGGCTGCGACATAACATTTGAGATCCCGAGCGATGCCCAATGTGTAACTTTTTGGGCGTAATCCCTGACGAAGGAGAAAACCCATTTGCCTAAGTTTCGTCTCAATGTTCCGCACTAACTCTATGGCTCAAACGGCGGCGGGAATGTATCACGAAATCCGTGCACTAAGCTCGAGACCATCCCCTCTCGAGATACCTTGACATCGAAGCAAAATAGATTGAGAACGAAGAATTGAAGAACGAGTCAAGCAACGTACCCTTCTGCTTGGAATGTCTCCTCTGCTTGCGATCCTGATTCGCAATCAGCTACAACCAACCTTATTCAACCTTAAGCGATTCGAAAGATGACTTCTTGTCCTCGAAGAGATTGACATGAAAGTCTCGCTCGGAAAGCCCGTTGGACCCACCTACAACACTGGGAAGAAAGAAACGATTCGATTCTACATCAGCGGCAACTCCGAGTGAGGCATGATCACAAGTGATATGAACGTACTAACACGGGCACAGAGCCACACCCTCGGCGGCATGTTTTGCAAAGACCGCCCACCTCCCATAAGCTGAATGAGACTTCCAACCAACACAAGGCCGTGGGTTCTGCTTGATAAAGAACCCGCAACGGGCGTACCCCATTCTCAGCGAGCAGACTTAGGCCTGCTCCCGGCCGTCGTTCTGCTCGCATTTATGAACACGTTTGCCACTGGAGAGCGCTGCGTCGGACTCGACTACGGCGAACCGGATAAAGGTATTGACGAAAGAAAGGAAGTAGAGAACATTTCAATGATTTGAAGAGAGATGTTGTGCTCGAGGAAGGGTGTAAGAGTCAATAAAGTGAAGTATATTATTTTACTAAGTATCTATAATCGGCAATGGCGATTCCCGCCGCAGACCGTGACTCAGCACACGTGATTCACGAGCCCCCCTCTTCAAGGATTTCTTCCAGGCCCTGAGATTGTTGTGCTCCAGGAAGGGTGTAAGAGTCGATAAAATCGTTTTTGCTCGTTTCTCTCTAAAACCTGGCATAACAAAAATAAAAAATTTAGCACGACGCTCGTTGCACCCTTTTCCCATTCGGCTGCGATATCTTCAGCTCGATCTTCATCCAACTTGAAGGCGTTACATAAACAACCTTGCAGGCATCTCTCTCGTCGAGTTCGGAAACGAGGAATCCCGAGGGGGCTTGTTATCCCAGTACAATCAGCTCTTCAATCCAGGCTATCATCGATCGTCCTTGTTTAACTTCAAAACCTTTCGGCTCAACTATCAGACTCATCGATACAGCTAGGCATCGACGCGGCAATTTCCATCAGAAGTGGAACACTGGTCCTTTAATTATCCACCACGCAACCCTGGTTGTCCGATGGTCTCGAACATTCTCGCGCATCGTCTCTTCACTCTGTCGAAGACGAGGCGTCACCGGGCAACCTTGTACTACCATCGATTCGCGGCCGCAAGGAGCCTCTTGTGGGGATCGGTGATCTTTGAGGCGATATGGAATCGGTTGGATCCTTTGCAGAGAAGTTGGACGTGATTAAGAAGAAAGAAAGATGCAATCGAAGGAGATAAGTGTACCTTGGTGAAAACGCGACGTTGCATTTGGAGCCTTGACCGTGTGAAGCTCTTTGCGATAGGGAGCCGGAGCAGCTTATGTGTTGTAATATGGAATACAGAGAGCTGAGCTGTGCCTTTCACACTGTGTTGCACGTCGCACCAGCGAGAACAATCCGCTGGATAGCCGCGTGGGTGCTAGTGGGAGATCTACGAACACAAGATAATGAGTTGTAAGTTAAACTTGGAAGCGAAAAGGCACCCGTTCCGATTACCAAACGTGTTGATTTGAGAGTATTGGAGAAATCCGTGCACACGGACAGCGACAGACTATATGGTGTTGACGGGCGATATGATGGGTTCGTAAACGAGACATTCGTCTCTGAACGGGTTCGGGACCGCAGGATTATCCGCAATCTCGACAAATTCGACAAGCTCTTCGAGCGTTCAACACCTCCTCAATCTCGGATGGACGACATGCAAATGCACACACCGCACACACGACAATTCTCGGTTAGCGTCCGAGGACACCTCTCTCTGCCAATCCGTCTAATAAGTGCCAGAGTCAGAAGAACATGTATCAGAAGAGGACGAAAACACAACAAACATGCAGCACCTACTAGAATGCCGACGAGCACTGACGTCCAGACGATCACCGCGAGCATCAGCGGACTCGTTCACGCGGCACGACTGATGCGTTCGAGGATCTTGTTCCAGCTGCAACTGGCGGTCTCCGGACCAAGATAAAGCCGAACCAAGAGAGACTCGCTTATTGTAGATGTCGCGTCGCGCCCGCTTCTGCAAACGAAATTCCAAAATGATCATTGTGCACCGACAGCTTTCAGCGTGCTGACGAAGGCTCATCCAAGGCCGTGAGCGGAACACAGTCGCGCAAGCTGTTTGCACGTCAGAAAAAGGAACTCCTCCAAGAAGATAGCGACATTCGCGACGCATACAAACAGTTGAGGGCCTCGTGGATACAATAATCCAGCATCGTTAATTTGGAAACATAAGTCAAAATCCTGCCTGATCGTGACAAACGACCGACAACATAACGTACCCCTTCAAGAAGAAATTCAGCATCTGGCGAAAAAGTTAAGACAAATATCAACGAAGATACGAACAGACCGTTATTAGCGAGCTATTTTTCGATAAAAAGAGAACAACATTGAGCAAGGGGAGAGATAACCTCAAACTCGGAAAGCCCCTTGCTTGACGAATGTTCAACTTGAACTTGCACATGATATATAGTGTACGGTAGTACGTACAGATGAAGCAAATGGAGAACCAGTTTGATTCTCCGTCCCGTTGATCCAAAAAAAAAAAAAAGCGGCCACACTACATCGCACGAGTGTGCCGTCAGGAGAGACTATGGTCAAAAAGGTCTGAAGAAGCCCCATACCACTGCTGCACAATGCTACCCGGCCCGGCGCCAACAACTTGAAGATACCAGCTACTCACACAATGCCCCAATCTACGATACCCATGGAACGCCTAATACCCTCAACAAGGGGCGGTCCGTCTGCGGAGTGGTGGGAGAGCCATTTTTCGACTTCGGTGACAACCTCGATGATTTCATCGGAAACGCCCTCGCCAGACACGCTGGAGGAGCTGTGTCTCTTCTCTTTGGCAGCGCCGTCGAGCTCGGGTGGACATGCCACATTCGGCTTCTTTTGACACGGTCGGCGGGAAGGATTTTTCGAAGGAGGACAAGTGCTCGGAGAGAGATTCCGAAGACATCTGGATGCATAGCAAGGTACGTTAGGCACTATCTACCAGGAGTGCAGCGGGGAGTAGTACACACGTGAGGTAGAAGATATGGTCGTACGCTGTGGTGTGTGGTGAATCAGCGGGTTCGGAGGAGATAATGTATGGATCCTGGAAAATATCACAGAGGCTGGCGGAGAAACCACAGACAAGTTTGTGACTTGCCATTTTTGCAAAGAGGTTGTCGAAACTCTCCATCAGACCCGCCTGCTCGAGCGTGAGCTGGTACTCTTCTCCCGTCTCGAATCCGGACATTCCTCGAGCGCCGCTGTGCCCGTGAAAAGCCGTCGCTTTCACAATCGCCTCGAGAAAGAGCTCGGTTCGTGAAGAGATCGCAGTATGATGTCCGCCAAGCATTGTAGAATCGCATCTCTACCGATTTCCGGCTTGTGACGGCGGCGCATTAGCTACCCGATCTGCTGAAGCAAATATTTCCGAAAGACTGCTCGTTGTAGGCAGCGCCAGTTGATGACACGGATACAGCCCTCGCCATGACGTGTCGTGTGTAGTATAGCAGTCTGTAAGACAACAGACAGCGCGGTGATTGCATCCTCAATTTGGATTGCGACGAGATCTGCAGATCTAACGGAAAAGTTGCCATGGAACGACGCCATTGGCAAACCTGACATTGACTAGGTTGATATTTTGCCCCGGACCAATAAGAAGACTTCACTATACCGGTGCGGACATGTATGACTGCGACAGCAGAAGTTACGTCGAATTCCGGTAGTCGCTTCAAGCTTGACCGTCATCGCAAGCACTTCACCGAATCCATGCACAAAATCGATGGCATCTTCAGAATGCGACGCATTGACCACAGAATAAAAGAAATTTTGGCCGGAGATATAATGAGGAAGGCATGGTACAGCACGTGTAAGGGTTAGAGAACAGTTTGACTTGGAATGTAAGTTCGCACCGAGACTAGCAACATCTTAATACGCTAAGCTGAAGAGGAACATATCCACGAAAACTTGGGCCCGCGAGTATCCAATAGCAAACGTCTTGTGAAACGGTAATGTTTTTGCTTTTGCCAGGTTGACAAGGCGATCAGTTGACTTAGGCAGGAAGACGCCATCACCGACATCGGAGACGACTAGGTCCAGGCTGCATGGGATGTGAGTAGAACACTGGCAAATAGTAACCGACTAGATCGAACAAAGATTCACATACATCAAGAAGAAATACAGTGACGTAAAACACAATAAAACTCACCTTGGTGTAGTCATTCCTGCATTTGGTATACGATCCAAGCTCTACAGGATGGGACGCGTTACAGTGGCAACCGTACCTGAACATGAAGAACATGAGTCAACGCAAAAATAATTTACGACATGATTCCTACCTGACTAAACAGCTGCGTCACGGTGACCACCAGTGAGGAAAGCATACATCGTTGACTGCGGCGGCTGAACCGTAACAAACTCGATGACAATGTGATTCAACTCCGAGTCATCACGAGACCAACGATCACTGGGCTGGTTCCGAGCCTGATCCCAGTCAAAGAGGTGAGGTACTTTCTTTTTTTTTTTTTTTTGGAAATACAGCACTGCCAGCTTGACGAGAACGACGAATTCAATCGAGTCCCAAAAAAAAAATAGGACTACAGGTAACGCACAAGTTTCCGACATCGATAACATCAGCAAACCTACATTTTTTCTGATACTGCTTACAGCAACTGACTACACTGATGGAACTGTGTGACTGACAGCAGTAAAACATCTCCCCATGCAGTAAGGTTATCAGTCAATACAGTCAAATCAGACAAATCAGTATGTTATTATGTCAGTCAGTGAGTCAATTCAGTGTACTCAGATTATCACTGCATCAGTATCTGAGTCAGTTAGTAAGTTCAATGCTGTCAGAAACTCATTTTATTCAGCACACTGTTCAGTCAGTCAACTCAGTTCAGTCAGATAATCATTATTTCAGTACACCAGCCAAATATTTTCTTTTCACCACCATTGAACCAGTCAGTAAGTCATTCAGTCTTATGAGTAATATCAATTTTGTCAGATAAGTATTGTATCAGTATTCCAGCCCAATAGTCAGTCAAATGATCATTGAATCAGTTGAATAGCTATTCAGTCTATTAATTAAATCATATAAACATGGTATTCAGAAGATTATTGGGTCAGTTGGTTCAGGCTAGGTATATAATAATAAAATGAGTATATCAGTGCACACAGCATGGGTCAGCCAGTCAGACAACCATTACATCAGTCTGCCAATTATTTGGTCAGATGCCTCATATCATTCAGTCAGATAACCATTGTATCAGTATGTCAGCCAGTCAATGTATGGCATATATTCAGGACACACTAAAATCCTTGCTCAAGACTTTCATGAAGAAACTGAGTGTGGGTAACTTGAAGTTTGTAGAATGATAGCTGAGGCCAGCCTGAGACTTGAGAAAAAAAATGATGCCAGTGGAAAACAGGTGACTCGGGTTCAAGTTGGGAGAACAAAGACTACATACTACAGCATACTACTAGTACATACAAAGGGGGAAACATGGTATGATGCTGCATGATCCAAATGAATAACAAGGATTACCAAAGGTCCTTACTACTACTAGTAGGTCCAGCAAGAGCACAGGTACTACTAGTACAGGTAGTATACTAGGTAGTAGCCAATTTCCCCGTCACATCACTGTGTGCAAGAGGGGAGTGAAGCCTGAGACGAGGGCGTGCAGGAGCGACTGCACAACGCACACAATTGTGTGCGGGCGGCCTGTGTGGTCACTTCTGTTCCCATGCCTATCATGTTGTCATCATCCCCATCCCCGTTCCAAGTCGTATTGTCCCGTTCGCGTCCTCGCGTCCTCGTCGTCGTTTCCGGCGTCCCCGTTCGCGTTGTGACCCTTGTCACGTCGTTGTCGTCTCTGTCCCCGTTTGCGTCCGAGTCCGAGTCCGAGTCGCGGTGTCTTGATCCGAGTCGGCGGGTTCAAGTTGTGTTGTCGTTGATGTTGTGGTCACGTTGTTGTTGTCGTCGCATTGTCGTCCGTGTCGCCAGTCGGCGTTGCGTCGTCGTCGACACGGCGCCGCGACTGCGTTGTGGTCGATGTCGTCGTTGCATCACCACTGGCACTGCGTCCTCGTCCTCGTTTCCGTCCCCGGCGTTCGCGTTGTCTCCGTCCCGTTCCGTCGTCGTGGGGGGGGGACCAACTGGACCACACCAACGAGGGGGTTGGGGCGGGGCGGAAGGAGAAGGGGGGG
>JBBPOR010000455.1:0-22660 GCA_038091555.1 Leccinum sublutescens | reverse complement strand
ATGGATCTACTCACTATTATTTCGAAGCAGCACCACTGCGCCTCAAAGCACTCTCCTCCTGGAGGCACGGGAAAGCAGTTCGATCCAGTAAAGTTAACATGGTTATTGTTCTACAATTATCAGTGGATCTCTCGATAACAAGGGATGGCGACTGAACTACTCACAGTTGGGTTATAAAGCTGGCAGCATATGTGAGTGCAGTCGTCGCTGGCTGCAGCCAAGTCCCCGACCGTGGCGAACAGTGCAATCAAAACTGGCGCAAGACGAACGAACATCGCTAGAAGAGGAAGAACTGTTGGGGAAACGTGGTTTTGAAAGATGGCAGACGCGCCAAGAATTTTATGATGTCCTTTTGCCTAAGCTGTTCTTGAGGTGGTATGTAATGCCTACTACAGTCGACTCTCTCATAACGCATACCCATTCCGGGGCCTCTAGAGGCTGTACTATCAAACCAATAGGGTATGCTGTATAGGGAAGAAACGTAGCTAAGATGTCATACTATAATTCATCTACCAAGTATTTCCAGACATTTTTAGTAGTTCACATGACAGGTGGCTCCGAATGGGTATGCGTTATGAGAGAGTCGACTGTAGATTGGTTCAATGGGTCCCGCTGACGGCTTGACATATTAGTAAGAGACCGTTACGGGTTTCATTGTGGGTATAGCTCGGTCAGAGTGCCTGTCTATCACGTGTTTTAGATGCGTTTTGACCCGATTGGAGAGGCCTACGAGAGTGCGTTGTCACACGGTGAGAACACAAGAGGCGTGCGGCGTGCCTTCGGCGAAAGCCTATGTAAGTAGTCTCGGCGATACCCATTTTGGGTGTGGTTGGAACATTATGATCGTTCTAGCAAGCGAATAGTGCCAGCGGTGGTGCAGTAAGGCACGAGCAGAGCCACATAAGGTAGCATGGGCGAGCGTAGGTAAGCGGCGCGCGTTCCTTTTTCTCTCGCGCCGTCAGCGCCTCGCTCTGCTGACTCGCCTCCTCCATTTCGTTCGTCGTCGCACTCACTCACCACCAAAACTGGCGTACAGCTTATATAAGCAAAAAAGTACCATTTGGGAACTGGAGAGTGAAAACCGTCGTTTGAACTTTGCAGGCACGAATATTCGTTTTCAGACTTAGTATTGGTCTGATGAGATGCTGTGGGCAATATCCTCGACAGGGTCATCAGAGCATAATTTTAATCAGAGTCTTATTACTTGGATATAGCGGTCGGATACATTGGGCTCTGATAACCTTGTAATATGATCAGAAAGTGTGTGGGGAGCGAAGTCATCCGGAACGTGCCTGCTTAGCTTTCACAAGGATGAGCCCCTATTGGCTTATTGTTACCCATAAGTCATGCCACACCGGACAAAGTGACCCAGATTTTTCTCTGTCAAACTTGAACTTCAGCGAGGGCCTCTTCAAGTTTGACCAACTTGAAGAGGTTCCCGCTGAAGCCTCGAGGTTCAACGTTCAAATCCGGAAAGACACAATAACATCATCATCTTTGAGCTGTCTCCCACGAGCGACGATGGACCAATGGACCTACTCTTGCGTCCCCGGAAACGGAGTTTACTTTACTGTCTCGACTCTCGAGGGAATCGCGAACAGTAAATGTTTTCTCACCACATATCATGATATTAGCCCACTCACTGGATGTCTGGTATCCGTATCGGTTACCATCTTCTTCTTTTTCCCTTGCCCAATCCTACATCACCGCTCGGAGAATCAGAGACCGTTGGCGCAGGGTGGTGACTTTTGCTCTTCTAGGTATGTGAACAGGATGAGTGTGTCGCAAGAAGAATATAAGCACGTGAAAATGCCTCCCAGATTCAGATTCGGTGGCTCCGTCCGACGTCCGCTATCACCTCGAAGTCAAAAGCAGGGCGCACGACTACTACATAGTAGCACGTAGTGATTCAGTACCTTCCGAGTGTCAAGAAAAAAAGAATCAACCAACCCCGTAGAAATGTTTTCAAATCACTCCCTCTCGCACCACTTCTGCATCATGTTTTGGACTCGGATGATCTCGTCTCAAGTGCGGAGAGACTTGTAAACAAGACCTTGGATAAGTTGGAGGCTACTGGTGAGTCCTCCAACGTTTGAACTGTATGGACATCAATGAAATTTTCATTCCAGCAGCAGAGACTCAACATTCTCGATGTGGTGGATGCCAAAGCTGGAGGGAGTGGCGGCAGCAAAGGATTAGACAATGCGAATGGGCAAAAGGCATCTCCGAGCCTGTCCAAGTCTCGATCGAAGAAGCAATTCCGACAGCTCGGGAGGCACTTCAGGCTACCATCCTGTTGAGAAAGTACTATGTCAACACATTCAAGGAGCCACTTGCACGCACTTTAGCTCAGAGGTGATACTAGCACGTTCAACGGGCGAGTTCAACATGCACAAACCAAGGTTCAGTGCCCTTCGATCTGGTCTGTGGCACCATGTCTGGCCAATCCGAGGGGGCATAACCCCTATGATGAAAGTGAGCGAAAAACATGTTGAACAGGCCTGCAATGCTATCGCAGTCGACAATATTTTGTCGGCGTTTTGAGTTGCCGTTGGCTGGTCGAGTCGTTGGTGTTGGCGTTGGAGACGACGCATATTGCGTTCGCATGCGGGCAACAATGCGTGGCAGTCCGTTCAAGTTTGGACATCTTGTCGTGACACGTTACCGGTTCGACCGACGAGATCTCGAATTTCAAATTATCGAATGTTCCACTGGCAGAATTCAAATCTTGAAGTCCAGAAGACTGTGTTATGCGCACGCGGTCGGGCTTCCAGCTCGCAGAACAACCAGGACGTCCGTTTGCACGCCAAGTCGCTCCCTGGACCTTTTGTTTTGCCTTCGAGTATGAACCGACGCGGACTTGGGCGCCACGTACTGACTCATCGACTAACAAACTCATCAGCAAAAAAACTGGGCATTGGGATATACTCACTGACATTCGTGAGAAGACAAGAAGACCCTTACATAGGACCCTTAATTCCTTTTTTTTTTTTGGCTCAGATTCAAGAGTTGTGATTGGACATTGATGGGCCCACCGTGCGGTCCGAAGTGTCTTCAGCGATAACGGCACAAGAGGCTTTGCAGATTTGAAGTTCAAAAAAACCTGTTAGACCGATTCATCCTCGCCTATTCGAACGTAACAACCCGTTCAGCTGGATCCGACTGAATGTTAGCTTCGCTGCCCCCCAAAAGCTAGGCAAACAACACTATAAAAAGGGCTCCATTCTGTCTGGCAAGACTCATCCCCTAAACTTTTCTGCATACCGAGTCTCCTCTTCCAACGATATTATCATGTTCGTTCGTCTTACCCCCGTTTTGATTGCATTATTTGCCATAGTCGGCGCAGTCGCTGTGGCCAACGACGGCCAATGCACGAACGTGTGCTGCAAGGATGCCACGACTGTAAGTGGTCGATTCGTATGTCTGTTATTGTGGAACCCACTGACCGGCAAAAATGGTCAGGTTCCAACCTCGATGGGTTATGAAGGAATGGGCTGTGAGGTCCTCCCTGCTGGCGGAGCGTGTTCTTACAAGCAGATGTGCTGCAGGGATGTCGTGAGTAGATCGCTTTTTCCCCCCACCAACTTTCCCGCCCTTGTACGAGAGACAATCTGACGTGCGGGACATGTACAGCGAGGCGATGCTGCAGGAGTATGCAGCTCACCCCAATGAGTGTATCGAGATCCCGTAGGCTAACCTCAGCGGGAGTTGAATCGTAGGAGGGATGACGAAGGTGGAGGGGAAGTTCATATCTTAGACTGGTTACCTTGAAGTCGAATAATGAAAGCAATCGAGATGAGCTTTTTCGTGTCAGCGAAACTTGGTCCTGAGTTTGAGTCTGAGTTTGAGATGGACGTTTGTATGGACCCATGCTGCTTACATGGGGATCGTATCTGCAGTTTGGCACCAGTCGTTCTCCGATCTCCGTACTTTGTCATGTAAGTCACTGGTCATGTTCGATTGCTTTTTACGGACAAGTATGTGGGCGACAGCCAATCGGAGCCCACAAAAAGACCGGTATTCTCTCCATAGACCGGTTTACGTCCGGCTACGGGCCATAGCCGAGAGCCGAGAAAGCGTAAACGGGTGGAGAGCGCATGCAATGATGTCGTACCGCGATTGTAAATCGGACGTCATAGTAGCATCAAGGAGCATGGAGGTAGTAATTGCTCCACAAAAACGATGGTAGAAGCGCTTTAGTGGAGCCTCCGTTGAGGCAAGAACTTGAAAGTGCAGCGAGGTAGTGGAGCTATTTGAAGAAGGTGCACAGCACTGGCTTACATACACCAGATAATCAGTCCATCTTAGTCGACCTCCTCAAGTACATCACCTCTTCCATCCCCTCATCACCTCGAACGATCTATCCTCATGTCTTGGCAAGGTGCGTCTTTGACCTATATATCATTTCGGAATCCCTGATCAATTGCTTCGCCCTAGCGTATGTCGACTCAAATCTGATTGGAAGCGGCAAAGTCCACAGGGCCGCCATCGTAGGCCTGAAGGGCGGCGTGTGGGCAAAATCGAGTGGATACGAGGTGGGCTCTCTACCCTCGCACCCTGTCCTATGTTCGATGAGTCTTGTTCCAGCTCCTGCCAGCGGAACAAAAGGCAGTCATCAACGCGTTCAGTAACCTGGAAACTACGCAAGCGAACGGAGTTCGTCTAGCTGGACAAAAGTTCTTCACGCTGCGGTGCGACCCAGACCGCGTGTATGGAAAGATGGGGGCAAGTACCCATGATCTCATGATCGACATCTCCTCGCCGCTTTTGGCTGATCGTTTGCTTGTTCTCGTACCCAGGCTGCTAACGGGTGTGTTTTGGTCAAGACGAAGCAGGCGGTCTTGGTTACCGAGTATGTCGCACCAATTCAAGCGGGGGAAGCGACTATGGTGGTCGAAGGTCTAGCGGATTATTTGAAGAGCGTAAATTACTAGACGTGATTTCGTTCCATGTGTACTTCTTGTATATGTCACATCTCACGAGCCAATTCATTCGAGCTGACCAGTGGGAGAGGAACTCACTAGCAAGTTGTTTCTGTGATGTTGTTATTTGAGAGAATCTTATCTTGGACTCTGGGAGTCTGAGAATGGTCACTGAGGCAACGGCCATTACGTTACCACATTTACCACAATCAAAAACGACGGCGAGCTCGTTCAGCGCGATGGTCGAAGGTCTCGAGGTGGTCATCAGATATCGCGGCACAAAATATGGCCAGGTCGCCTACCCCAAGTCCACCTCCTCCGAATTCGCCATCCTGAAAAAAGACCTCGCCCATCTCCGCGTACACTCCCCATCCCAGAAGAACGTCCGACGCGTCCACGGCTCCTTTGTCCTTCACTGGCCGAATGCGACGGTGAACCAAAAGGTAGATATATCGAGAGTGCGTGGGGTTGTCTTCTTGTACATATATGCCAGCTAGTGGCGTCGAGCCGAGAAACTCGCCGCTGCCGTGGTAACCACGAGGGCTGACCTGACTCTGTCGCTTGTTACATGCTTTTTAGGATTCTCTGTACACGCGCTGGATCAAACTATGTAGCGACGATCCGGAGGCGTTCAAGCTTCGCGAGGTCCTTTCCATGTAAGCAGCTCTTTTTTCAACGCTCGCACGACGCCATCCGGCCGTGGATCTCACTCGGAAGGGTCTTCGTTCGTTCGTTCGCTCGCTCGTCCCGGCCTCCGCGTACTACACAGAGAGTCCATCACGATGAAGCAAGAGCAAGTCGATCTTTGGTTTGGGATGGCCCAGCATTGAACTCGCTGACGTCTGTTTTTTCAGCGGCGTCTTCTTGTGTTCGAGTACCCCTGGTGCCGTGGCGCCGCCTCCAAAGAGTCGAGCGTCCACGCCGGGGTATGGTTCTCCGATGGAGTCGCCGCCGCCGCCACCACCAGCACCACTAGCAGAGGCTTCTACCATGAAACATACACCCACCAGTGTGCATTCCGCTCCTCGCACCCCGCCTTGGCTGGCTATTTCTCACTCGATCGGAGAACAGCCCGGGACAGATAGACGACCGCATCTCAAGAGACGAAAAAGCACCCCGGTGGACGGTCCGTCGAACCAGACGCGACAGAAACTAGACGTGCCAGAAGGACGTGCCCTCGATACACAACCACAACTCCAACCGACCTCGCCCATAACGCCGCAAAAACCCGCACTTCGGGAGCACGCCCTGCCGTCGTCATCGTCCGCTGAAACAGAGTCGATGGAGATTTCGCCACCTCGGGAATTGGGCGAGTTGACACCTCGAGCGACGCCCCACCACTCTCCAGGGAGTGCGAGTGCGAGTGCGGGTACTCGACTGCTCATCCCTCGGTCCGTGTCGTTGCGGTACTCTCCTTCCTCGTCGGGAAGCGGGAGTAACCACCACCACCGTCGCCCAAGTCCTCTCTCCCTACCACTACAAGACGCGCCGCGGAGACGGGAGCAGGATGCGAATCGGCTGGTGCGCGAGCTGTGGGACACGCGTCGGGAGCTGGCGGCGATGCGAGCGCGCGAACAAGTCATCTTGGGCGACCTCGGGAGGCTTGGTGTGCAGGTTTCTGCCGGGGTCGAGTTTGAGGTCGGGGCCGAGGGCGCGGGCGCTCGTGATGTAGGTGATCAGAACGGGAATACGAAAAGGGTTTCGCGAGAAGGTGCGTGGACGCGGTGTCTATGCTGAGTGTTTACTTTTCTTAATTCCGCACCGACAGATCTGCAAGCGTTGGAAGCGGAACTGAGGGACGAGACGGCGAGACGGGTGCGTGCGGAGCGCGCGTTGGGCGACGTCGAGCGGGAGTGCAGAGCGCCGTTCGTCGTTCCGGCGTTGTTCCAAGCGTTTATGAGCATATCCGAGCTCTCGAGCTGAGCGATATCAGTTGGCCGGTATTCCCGTCGTTTTCACCATCAACTATCAAGGACTGTCGCTTTCGTCGCACGCTCATGACGTGCTCATCTCATGTTCTTATTACGCCCATAAGATTATATGTACTTCCATCCAATACAAAGGCATGTTGTTACTGGGCCGTTAGAAACACAAAACAGACTGAGCATTTTTCTAAACACCGAAAAGATGGGGAGTCAGAAATACACTAGTAGTTGCCAGCGATGAAAGCGAGACACACACAACAAACAACCAGGTATGGACCGCGTCCTGGTCATACAGTGAGACGGAAAAAAAAAAGGATTAAAAGGATAAAAAAGAAAGGTGACATCCAACGTGGGTGATGCGTTTCGATCTAGATTCTCTGTCGTTTGGAGAACCTGCCTATATCTACATCGACGGCTGTCCGCTCGATATGGTCGAACACGGAACCAAGCGCGTGTGCGAGATCTGGAGAAACAGGGCCGCTCGCAGCGGCCATCATGTCGTCAAACGTACGCTTGAGACCGTCGAGTTGTTCGGGGGAGAAATAGACCACAGGTCGCTGTCGCGCGACGACGTGAATAAGGTCGGACAAAAGAGGATAAATCATGCTTACGGGGCTATGCCTTGCCTGAGACGCGACGTCTTCTGGCGTTGCGAGTACGGTCTCCACCACCGGATGATGCTCCTCTTCCTCTCGCACTTCTGGGTGTGGTGGTAGTGGTGGCGCGGGTGGCGGGGCCATGGAGGGATGTACCAGTGGTGGCCCTGGAGGAGCAGGTATCGTGTGGTTAGTTGGTGGACCCGGCTCAACCATCAGATGTGGTTGGGCATGTTGCAGGTTTGCATATATGGTTTGGGGTGGAGGCGCAATCTGTACCGGAACCGACACCGGTTTCGGGGTTGTCTCGAGTTTGAACTCGGATGTGTGCGGGGGTCGTCGAAAGGAGGCCGGAAAGCTCGGGTGTGCCTCGGCGTGGGTCATGCGTATCCGCAAGAGGTGTTCGTTGTCGTCCATGACGGTGATGCGAAGCCAACCGCCGCAGTGGTAGCGGGTGATGCGACTGCGCGACTTGCGGTCCGTGTCTTGGGTGCGGGACTTTGACTGTTCACCTTCGAGCTGGGCGCAAAAGTAGGTGACGACGGTGGACTTTCCACCGCGCTTCGTCTTCTTTTGGCTGTGCAGGGGACGTAAGAAACGAAAGGGGGGCAAGATGAAAAGAGTCGTACTTCCAGTGATAATCTGACGCCTCGGCGAGGAAATCTCTTATTCGATTTGAACGATTGTACAAATGTTCTCCTGCGACGAAGAAGCCGGGAGGGACGCTGACCATCGTGTCAAAGTCGAATGGGCGAGTCTTGTTGAGTGTGACGAGGTTGAGGAAGTCGTCAAAGGACATGGCGGCGGTGGCGATCTGGCCACGGCCAGATGATTCTGCGGCAACCTCGGAGGCGACTTTGCGTGCATTCTGCTTGTCCATGCAGGCCGCACAGACTTTGAGATGACCGCCACCTGTGCGACGCGGTGGAAAGGAATGAATGGGGCCGGTATATGGACATCTTGTACACTTTTGAATGAGGGGTTCGCAGTCTGGTGGAATGTTGAAAGAATGAGGGGATGATGAGGAGGAGGATGTCGCTAAAAGGTGGATCGAAGGGTGAAGAGAAGAGAGAGCGGGGAAGAACTCACCTTGCATGTTCGAATCGTTCTTTAAAGTGTTCTTATCCCTTTTCTTCGTCACGACCCTTGGCGTTTCATTCAGGTCACGTGATTACTTCCGACTTCTCCTAGAACGACGAGCGTCGAAGGAGGATCCATATAGAAGTGAAGGAATCTCCAGGCACATACGGTGTCGGTCCAAACTTCTTTCGAACGCTACTCTATTAGCACGACCGAACGGTGCCTTGACGCTCGCATTGTTTACGAGTTCCCCATTTTCCAGCTTCCTCGTCCACCACCTCATGGATGGTCTCGGGACTGGAGCAGCAACACACACAGTGGGGCGAACTCGGCAATATTCGAGTCAATATTGAACGCGCTGTCGCTATCACACGGTCTGGCAGACTTTTGTCAAAATAAAATGCAAGGTGTGTTTGGGGTTGCCGCGAGTCTATATACCCCGCAGCCGGCCGTTTTGTTCACCCTTGCATTTTTCCCATGTGGAGCCTGATCCGGAACTCTAGTGCTTTATACTTGTATGATAGTGTGGACATATACTAACAGTTGCTGACCCACTTAACCAGATACGACACCCAGGACACCCGACAAATACCCGTACGCGCAACGATCTTTTTGCGTCGATCGTGAAGTAATGAAGCCACTGCATCTGGTTGCACCGCGCGAATTCACGCAGGAAGTCGAGCGGGAGGGCCAAGCACAACCCGAACACGTGGCCGTCCGCGACGCGCCCTGGTAATGGAGCGAGTACGCGTACCGCATGCTCTCGTCGACCAGAACCTCCTCATTAGCGGGCGTTATTCAGGATTAGGCCTTGAAGTACTCGTACAGTGCAGAGAAGGGGGAAGGCGAAGGCGAAATACACTCGCGGTCTTCAGGTATGTACCCATCGCCGACACGCGTCCATGCCTATCTGGCGGCCTGGTGCAAGCAGACTCATTTCATCTGATATAGAAAAACAAATCTCCATTCATTTCACCGACTCGAGTTCAACCCTCAAAGCAACTAGAAGTAAAATCTCCTTGGGCCACCTCCATCGCCGAGCGCTTCAAGGCAGATTCCCCGTTGTGGGTTCACTGCACCCGCTCGCAGTGGCCCTGCCAGCGCTGTTAGCCTGTACATTTCCCGCGAGTCAGATCATCTCATTCAAGGTCAGGCAAGCTGGCTCGATTGATCTACTCACTACGATGCTGTAGCAGCACGCCTGCCCAGCAAAGCACACTTGATTAGCACTCCCGGAAAAGCAGTTGTCTCCATTATAGTCACCGTCGCTACCCTGATTACCGGTCCACGATGATCAATGGATCATCAACAACAACGGACGGCGACTCAACCACTTACTACAGTCCAGGCCAAGCAGCACACGTTAACCTGACCAGAGCAGAAGACTGTAGCGAAGGCGCCGACCGTGGCGAATAGTGCAATCAAAATCGGCGTAAGACGAACGAACATATTTGGAAGAGGAAGAACTGTCTGGGAAATGTTGTTCAGAAAGATGCGGCAGACTCCCCAATCTGAGCAGCCATTTTATGCAGTCCTTTTGCCCACCTATTTTTGGGGTGGTACTTACTGATACCTAGGTTGGTCGGATGCCACTGACGGCTCATTACGCGTACGTTTGATCATATCTACAGGTTCTAACCGAGTAAAACGTTAGGCACCCGGCAGAAGGTCACTCAGGCTTGATCGGAACCATGAAGCAACATGCATTACGACAGGAGCGATTCAACATGCACACGGACATTAGTTCAGGCTGCTCTGCCATTTTAGCTGCCCAGCCACAAGCGCGACGAGCGTCGTCCTCCTGGAGGTTTTCGGTGCCTTCACCTGCAAGGCTTCACCCCTCCATGTAATCAAAAGGACCGTCCGTAACGCACGCATTGGGTCGACTTCTAATGTAATTATGACGTTTATGTAAGTTGAAGCACCGACGTTGGCGTCGGATCAATTCATGTACATCATGACGGATCCGGGCCCGAATTCTGCAAAGGAAAGTTGAAGGCAAAGGTCTACTAGGGAGCGACCTATTGTGCACACGAACATTCTTGTTTCTCTGATCACGATGGCGAGTGCACCAAGAGAAGGGGGAAGGCGAAATACACTCGCGGTCTTCAGGTATGTACCCATCGTCGACACGCGTCCATGCCCGGGGCCCAGTGGAGACTGCATGCAGGTTCTGCTCGACCAGTCAACGGCAAACACCGACCGCAATCATATTGTCGACTGCGACAGCCCATCTATGTAATTGCAGGCCTGGGCTTGTCAATTCACTTTTATTGTGGTTTCGCCCCTACAATTGACGAGCAATGGTCACCAGCCTATCGAAGTATGAACCCTGGTTGTTGGTGCATGTTGAACTCGCTAGCATAGCGCCATCCTGCAGACGTGATCGATATATGTATCTGGCAGCTTGGTGCAAGCAGACTCATTTCATATCATATAGAAGAACAAATTTCCATTCATTTCACCGACTCGAGTTCAACCTTCAAAGCAGCTAGAAGTAAAATCTCCTTAGGCCACCTCCATCGCCGAGCGCTTCACTGGCTCTTTGTGGGTTTATTGCAATTGGTCGCATAGAGCTGGCCAGTGTTGCTATCAGTCTGTACATTTCTCGCGAGTCAGATCATCTCATTCAAGGGCAGGCAAACTGGCGCGATTGATTTACTCACATTGACGTTCAAGCAGCACGCCAGCCCACCAAAGCACTCTTGAGTATCACTCCCGATTGAGCAGATATCTCCAGTAAAGATACCGTTGCTGTCCTGAATACCGGTCCACAATGATCAGTGGATCATCAACAACGGCGAACGGCGACTCAACCACTTACTTCGGTATAGACCACGCAGCACACTTCAGTGCAGGCAGCGAAGGCGCCGACCGTGGCGAACAGTGCAATCAAAACTGGTGTAAGACGAACGAACATATTTGGAAAAAGAAGAACTGTTTGGGAAATGTTGTTCAGAAAGATGGCAGACTCTCCCTGATCAGCAGCCATTTATGCAGTCCTACTTTTGGGGTGGTACTTACCCGATACCTAGGTTGGTCGGATCCCACTGACGGCTCATTACGACGCCGTACGTTTGATAGATCATATCTACAATTATGACGTTCAATATGTAAGTTGAAGCTTGAAGTACCGACTCGGACGTCAGTGGCGTCTGATCAATTCATGTCATGACGGATGCCCGAATTCTGCAAAGGAAAGTTGAAGGCAGAGGTCTACTAGGAAGCGACCTAATGTGCACACGAACATTCTTGTTGCTCCGACCACGATCGCGAGTGCGCCAAGCGTCATCCCAAACGCCTTCTCCGTTGCGTTCCTCCACCCGTCTGGGTGATTGAATGATTGAATCGACGGACTCAGACACCACTGACACACTAATTACGTTGAACTTCGGGTTCGATGATCTGAGTCTAATAAATCAATATTCGGTTCGTTTGCTTGATCTGACATACTGTACCCTACAAATATCCGTCCGCGCGACGATCTTCTTGCCGCATCGGTCGATCGTGAAGCAATGAAGCCACTGCATCTGGTTGCACCGCGCGACTCACGGAGGACGTCGAGCGGGAGGGCCAAGCACAATTTGAACACGTGGCCGTCCGCGACGCGCCCTGTTAATGGAGCGAGTACCCGTGCCGCATGCTCTGGTCGACCAGAACCTCCTCATTAGCGGACGTTATTCAGGACTGGGCCTTGAAGTACTCGTACAGTGCCCCGATCATTTCAATGTCGTGGGCTGCACAGTGGAAGAGCTGGGGTCGAACGAGCCATATCGTTGAACCGTTTACCCTGTGCATCGCGACTACCTATGGAAGGAAAAGGGATGAGCACGAGGGACAAACGCGTGGGGAAGCTTGAGGCAGGGTGGTAAGGGAGAAGAGAAGGGGGAAGGCGAAATACTAACTCGCGGTCTTCAAGTATGTACCCATCGTCGACACGCGTCCATGCCCGGGGCCCAGTGGAGGCTGCACGCAGGTTCTGCTCGAACAGTCCTAGTCAACGGTAGCCGCCGGCAAACCCCGACCGCGATCATATTGTCGACCTGCAGCTGTCAACTCACTTTTATGGTTTTGCCCCCTACAATTGACCAGCAATGGTGCCACACCAGCCTATCGAAGTACGCTGAACCTTGGTTGCTGGTGTATGTTGAATTCGCTAGCCTAGCGCCATCCTGCAGACGATATATCTGGCAGCCTGGTGCAAGCAGACTCATTTCATATCATATAGAAAAACAAATTTCCATTCATTTTGGCACCGACTCCAGTTCAACCTTCAAAGCAGCTAGAAGTAAAATCTCCTTGGGCCACCTCCATCACCGAGCGCTTCAGCTCCCCCTTGTGGGTTCATTGCACCAGCTCGCATAGGTCTCGCCAATGCTGTCAGTCTGTACATTTCCCGCGAGTCAGATCATCTCATTCAAGGTCAGGCAAGCTGGCGCGATTGATCTACTCACTATGATACTGTCGCAGCACGCCTGCCCAGCAAAACACTGTTGTTCACTACCCCCGAACACGCAGCCAGTTCCAGAATAGTCACCGGCACCCTGATTACCGGACCACAATGATCAGTGAATCGTCAAAGACGGACGGCGACTCAACCACTTACAGTTGGGGTTAGTGCAGTCGCTGGCTGCAGCGAAGGCGCCGAGCGTGGCGAACAGTGCAATTAAAACCGGCGTAAGACGAACGAACATATTTGGGAGAGGAAGAACTGTTTGGGAAATGTCGTTCGGAAAGATGGCAGACCTGGTGAGCAGCCCTAAAATTTAGAAAATTTATGCAGTCCCTATCTTTGGAGTGGTAGTACTTACCAATGCATTACGTTTGATAGATCATATCTATGTACAGGTTGTTAACCGAGCAAAACATTAGGCACCCGAGTTACAACCCGGCATAAGGTCACTTGATCGAAACCATGAAGTAACTTGAACATGCATCACGACAGGAGCGACTCAGCATGCATGAGGACATTCTGGCTGCTCTGCCATTTTAGCTGCCCAGCCACAAGCGCGACTAGCGTCGTCTTCCTGGAGATCTTCGAGGCAGTGGAACAGCTATGTGATCAAAAGGACTGTCCGTACTAACGCACGCAGTGTCGACTTCTCAAAAATGGAATTATGACGCTTTTGAAATACCGACTCGGAGTTGGCGTTGGATTGATCAATTCATGTCATGACGGATGGGCTGTGCGCACGAATATGAATATGTTGTTCTGACCGTCATCCCAATTTCCCAAACGCCTTCTCCGTTGCGTTTCTGGGTGATTGAACGGACTCAGACGCCACATTACCCGGCTTCGTTACGCCAGCATGAAGGGTTAATTGTTGAAGGACAGGTACAGTATGTAGAGCGAAGAGAAGACAATCGCCACCGATGATTCTTTTAATCATTGTCGGGTTGATTACTTACAGGTTGCCCGGCCGGATCAGAATTTTCTCCGATGAGTTGCTAGCGCGATGCTGGGGGTTCTTCGGAACTTCAAGTTCTTCCCCGCTCCCACCTCAGTCCCCGTTGGTCGCCCGCTCGTCATCGCATGCTCGATCTGTATTGTGTACCCTTCGACGTCGCAGTCGCTTCATTGCTTCACGATCGACCGACGCGGGAGCAAGATCGTCGCGCCTACGGATATTTGTTGGGTGTGCCAGGTGTCGTATCCGGTCTCGTGGGTTGAGGTCGCGTCCTATGTACGTCCCAGCTGTCGAAACATTGTTTCTGTGTCACCTCCGATTGGCCAGCAATGGTGCCATAGACCAGATCAAAGTGCGTTAAACCTTGGTTTGTGCACGTTGAACTTGCTAATTAGCAACATCTTGCAAACGTGATTGATATCTCAGGGTCAGGCTTTGCTGGCTCAAATTTGGGGCAAACGTTCTGTTGATATATGATTCACAAAAAACCAATTTCCATTCATTTCATCGACTCGAGCTCAAAGTAAAATCCCTTCATTATCGTTCAAACCCCACCTGACTGAGTGGGTGCATCGCACCCGTACGCACGGACTTGACCGATGGGATACTGTACATTTCCCGCGAGTCAGATGCGAGAAAGCTGGCGCGATCGATCTACTCACGTCGTGATATAAGCAGCACGCCTTCTGCTCAAGGCAAGGCTCATTTTGATTCAGGAGAACAACGCAGGAGGATCCATCATATTCACCCGGGTACGTACTCTGGTTATCGGTCCACAATGATCAGGGGATCCTTCAACAACGACGGACAGCGACTCGACCACTTACATTTGGTGTAAAGTCGTAGCAGCACATGAAACTGCAATGGTCGCTGGCTGCAGCTGCAGCGAAGGGGCCGACCGCGGCAAAAAGTGTAATCAAAACAGGCGTAAGACGAACGAACATCGTTGGATGAGGAAGAACTGTTTGAGGAAACGGTGAGCAGTCCTTTTTATGCAATCCTTTTGTTTTGGGGGCGGTACTGACGGCTTTTCTACGTAAACGAGTATTATGTTAGGCACCCGAGTTATAACCCGGCAGAAGGTCATTTGATCGGAACCAATGAAGCAACATGCATCATGCATGCGGCGGAACACACAGGCAAAGCAAAGGTAAGTACTGTATTGGCGTCCCCCAGCTGATAGACAATTAGGATTTTGCCCTGTCTCTGAACTTTGGTCACTTGATCGGAATCATGAAGCAACATGCATAATGTACTTAGTCTGTTCATGTGGCGGAACACAAAGAGAAACAAAGGTACAGGCACACTGACTTTCCGGTTGTTCCGCGTCCACTTGCCCAGCCACGAGTGCGTCATCGCCTGAAGGTCTCCAACGCTTACCCGGTTGTCCCCCTGCTTTTTTCATTCGAGGCGGGCAACTGATTCAAGGACCGGGTTTCGTAACGCACTTGGGTTGACTTCTTCCTGGATGGAATCATGATGGAAATTATGACAGTCTGTCAGAGGAATGTTCAAGTTGGGTTCCAGAAGCACCATGTCCGGACTCCGCCCGCAGACTGTGGTCAGTTTGATTAATGTCGTAACACGATGTTCCACTGAAGATTGTACTTGCGCGTTTTGTGCGTTTTGTGCGCGTTGTACATCATCAATCATCAATCATCCTCCATCCCGCCGAAACTCCCCCATTCGCCACACATGAGTAAACCTAATCAATAATCCTTAGAAATCCTCGAAGTCTAAATCCACGTCCCGAACCACATCGCCCCACTCATCCAAATGCCCGATCATCCGCGCACACTTGTTCCTCACGTCCTGCTCCGCGTCCTGGCCAAGCACGAGATACAACGGCCATGCCCGCCCGCTCGCGCGTCCCTCCCCGCACACCACCTCGACGAGTGCGTGCATCGCTTTGGCAGGGTCGCCACGCTGCTTGTCCGCGGGCGTCATCCACTTGTGCGCGACTGACTCCCGCTTGGGGTCGTAGTCGGCCACGGGGCCCAGGGGGCTGTCGCCGGCGTAGAAGGTGTTGCGATAGATGCCTTCGGTACGGAAGGCGCCGGGCTCGACAATGAGGACGCGGATGCCGAAGGACTCGAGTTCGACAGCTAGGGTTTCCGAGATGGCTGAGTGTGCAGGGGAAGACAAAAGCAACAAAAAAGGAAATGGGAGGGGTGAGCGAGTCGGCCAGTTTCGAGGTTGAGAAAGGGGGGCTCACCGTGTAGCGCGGCCTTGGAGGATCCATAGAAAGCTGAGCAGGGGACGCCGACACGTCAGCAGAGATGCCAGGGGTCAAATTGCTTGGACGTACCCATGCCCTGTAGGAACGATCGCGTGTTAGGCACTCAACACTAGGAAAATAAGCGGAACATTGTTACCTGTATTTCCAATTTCCATCCACTTCGACTGCCCATCATGACAACCGTTCCGCTCCTCTCTGTCTCAAAAGTCTCATCAGAAAATAGAGAAGGCCACTCGATCCCTCATTGCCAAAAAAGAACTCACGTTCGCGCATGTAAGGCAAGACTGCCAAGGTTACGTCGAGCGTCCCGAACACGTTCGTCTCGTACTGTTGCCGCATCAAGTCTGTGCTGCGAATGCATCGCGGCGCCACAATCGCGAGCGAGCGAGCGAGCTTATACGTCAATCCCTTCCGATCTCGTCATCGTCGATCCCTCGCGGGGACGAACGTATGATATAATGCGTATGAAGTCATACTCACCCCCCTTCCTCGACGAACGCCGACAACCCAACACCAGCATTGTTAACGAGCACGTCAACCCGTCCCCATCCCACCTCCCGAACGATCGTGTCGATGCGCTCCTTTACGCGCTCCGTTCCGACAGATATGTCGAGCTCCGCGCAGTGCACGTTCGGGCTCGGGTTGGACTTTGATTTTGACTTTGTTGGCTTTGGATTTTCCAGGAGCTTACTGTCGGGATCTGGATCTGTATTGCTAGGACTTGGGTCGTCGTCGTTGGTGTCAGCCCGGCCCTCGTTCTCTGAGTCGTCGAGAAAGTGGGTAATGCTCGCGAGCGTTTTGGCCGTCGCGATGACGCGGTCACCGCGGGCCAGCAAGATGCTCACGAGTCGACGGCCGAACCCGGACGACGTTCCTAGAGGGGGCGGTGGAACTCGAGGTCAGTCTATACGAGGGCTCTGGTAATAGGAGACGGGCACCTGTGATGAGCCATACTCTGGGAGATGCCATTTCAAAATTCAGCTGGGTATACAGCGGTATTGGCAAAGGAGCACTAAATCAGTCGTGAGTTTCTATCCGATCAATTTCAATTTAAAGTAGCTTGTCGCCATATAAATAGCGTGCACGGTCCGTCGGCGCCCAGATCGGCAGCCATTATCGTTGGCAGAGAACGCCAGACAAGGTTCAAACCGTGCTATCACATAGATAAGAGCAATGTTCCATGTGAACAATGGAAGCTAGCTTTAAGTAACGGGGTAGACGCTTAAGCGCTCATCGACATCATTGAAACACGTCAAAATCTTTGCATTTGGATATGTTTCGTCGAGATAGTCGAGGAAACTGATCAATGATATTTTGCGATCAAAAGCTAAGACGGAACAGTGAGTATACTACCGGGGGCTCTTACCAGCCTTGCGCGCCCGCCTTTTCCGACCTATCACGGACCCGATGTCCTTCCCAGGTTTCGACGATTCTTCTTTGATCCCATCAGTCTTGACAGACTTTGCCTCATTAGACGATAACCGTCGTCTCTTGGCAGGAGGCTCTTCCACACTACTCGGAGCAGGCTTCCGGGCACGATGTAATTGAGACTGCGGAACGTGACCTCCACTCTTCACGGGCGCGTGACTTGCCGGTTTCTCCTTTTGCGCCGCTCGGCGTCGTACCACCTGGATGTTCTCGACTGAAAACTCCACGATCAGGGTCGCTTTGCCAGACATCGACGGGGCTTTTATCTCGTCCTTTATCCGTTTTATCCTAGCCTCGTCCGGGCTCCCTTTGCCTTGCTCCTTTGCAGCGAGATCGACGAGCTCCTCCTTCCACCATTCCTTGAAAAGCGCACCGACGTCCGCATTGTTGTTAGCCCACCGTAGGACACGCAGCGCATCAGCATGTGTGAGCATCTCGATGAAGCCGTAACCGCGACTGCGCGCCTTCCCAGTGACAGGGTCCACACGGTCCGGCTGGCGTACGATCTTTACCTGCTTGACCCGCGAAGGTGGCTTGCGATTCTTCGACTTGGTGCCATGCTTTGATTTGACAGCGTCCTCGTCTTCTTGATCGACTTCAGCAGGCTCTGCAAGCTCATCGGCGCTGAGACCTTCCCGGGTGCCTTGCTTGACCTCCGCATTGAACATCTTGACGCTATGGATCGCTAGTCGCTTAAGGACGCGTTCGGTAACGAATACCGGCATTTGGCGTATACTGAGCCGTGTCTTGGAGACATAGAGAGACGGATTACTGCGGAGCATCGCCCGACGCGCGTTGAACGAGTTCGTGCGTTTCTCTAGCTCGACCTGGGGAATTGTCTGCGCTGCAGGGGTGTTGGGAAAAATCACTAGGATGATGTCTTCAGTTGAAATTTAGCTAGGAAGGCGGGTCAATGACTTGCCTCCTTCGCGTAAGAGGTATAGATTTCGTTTGTCTTCCTTTTGTCGTCTCTTCTCACCATCCTCTTCAAGTTTTGAAGCTTGTTCTCGGGTGACTGCGCGGACAACGTCGAGCGTCCGACCGTGCAGCACCAACTTTTTCGCTACTCCGGCGGACGGGTCAGGGGTGAGGAGGGAAGGAAGCGAAAATGGGTTTTTGGGAGGCTGTCACTTTGAAATCAGATCTGCATCCCGGAATTCTAGGTAGACGTGTTTACCTGCGCGTTGGTACCCATGGTCTCTGCACGCAACATGTCGCTTTGCTCGATAACACTGTCCGCGTCTTCTTTGTTCCAAAAACAGGCGAATCCAGTTCCCCGGGGACGGTCGGTTTGGGGATCGAATGTAAGGCGGGCATACCGAAGTGGGCCGAATGCGCGGAATCTGTCATGGTGTCTAGGTAAACTTCATAGAGCAAAAAGTGAAAGCATACAAATTTCGTACTTCGTCTTCCGTAGCCGTGAAAGGAAGATTACGAATGAAGAGTGTGGTTCCGACATCGGTATGGGGTAGTCGTGGTTTTGTAGTCGGTTCGTTGTCGTCGTCCTCTTCCTCCTCGTCCTCTTCCTCGTCCTCTTCTTCTTCCTCTTCCTCCTCTTCCTTGTCTTCCTCCTCTTCCTCCTCTTCCTCCTCCTCGCCCTCCTCTTCAATTTCCTCGTCCTCTTCTTCTACCCCACTCTCATTATCTGAAATTTTACGCAGTCCCACTTGCTTGTGCTTGCTATCATTCTCCACGTCCTTCGTCTCCTTGCCTTCCGACTGGGAAAACAATGAGTGACGGCAACGCAGGAAGTGAGGCAATCACAAAATTACTTTTCTGTGTAGTCCCACTTTCTCCTGTTCGCCATCATTCTTCGCGTCCCTCGTCTGCTTGCCTTCCGACTAGGAAAACATTGAGCGAAAGCAAGACAGCAAGAGAGGCAATCACGAAATCACTTTTCTCTTGGCCCACTGCGCCCGTATACTTCTGCCGCCGACGGTCATGCCATTTGCGGTGACAGACTTGAATACAGCCTGAGCATCCTCCTTGGAAGCAAAGGAGACGTATCCGACGCCCTTGGAGACACTAGACCCGTGCTTGGAGACGACGAACGCGAAGCGCACGGGAGCGAGATCGGAGAAGGCGGTTTCAAGATCGGTCGATGTCGCGCCATACGGTAGGTTGGACACAAAGAGCGTAGCTACACTTGACATTGATGCAAGTGTTGTTGTGAGAAAATAGTGAGCGTGGCCCGATTTGGGTGAATCATTGTCTTCCATCAGAACGTCCATCTCAGTTCATCTCAAACTCGAATTAAGGACCAATTTCTACTGACACAAAAAACCTGACTTCATCACTCGAGTTCAAGGTGACAAGACATGGGGCTCCTACGACTCAGATCCCGCTGAGGTTAGCGCCCGAGATCTCGATGCACTCAGTGGGTGCAAACAACATACGATATCCATTTATCGCAAGATGTGCGATGCAGGAAATATATGAGAAACCAGACAAGACAGACATAGACAGCGATCGTGAGTGAGTAGCATAACTTTTCGACGTCCACCACGAACAAGCACGGCGTCGAACTGACGCTCTTTCGAGCTTGTTGTGTAGAATCGTCGTGCGGAAAACGATTTCATAGAGAAATTCAGCCTGGAACGGAACGAAGCGTCTGCCTGCTGAGCGCCATCTTGCAGACGTGATTGATACCTCTGGCAACCTTGTGCTTGTCAAAAGCAGACCCAATTCATTTCAGGCTTTGCCGGTTCGAATTTTGAGAGAACGGTCCACTGATATAGATAAACAAACCAAACCAATCTCATTTCATTTCATTGATTCGAGTTCAAAGCCACTGAAATAAAAATTCCCTTGGACCACTTCCATTGCCGAGCGATTCAGTTTCCGGGTTGAGAGGGTGTATCGCACCCGTTCGCAGAGATGATGCCGCCAGCGCTGTTAGACTGTACATTTCCCGCGAGTCAGATCGCCTCATTCAAGGGCAGGCCATGATGCTGGCGCGATTATATACTCACAAAGATAGTGGTGCAGCATGCCTGTGAGGTAGACATGGGTTATCCCCAGTCGGGTAGGAGCACGAACTTCCCATATAGTCATTGTCAATCTGATTATCGGTCCACAATGATCAGTGGATCCTTCAACGACGGACGGCGACTCGACCACTCACAGCTGTGAAAAAAAAATTCGAGCAACACACGACGGTGCAGTCGGAGCCGCTGGCTGGAGCTGCAGCGACGGCGCTGACCGTGGCGAACAGTGCGATCAAAACCGGTGTAAGACGAGCGAACATTGTTAGGAGGGAAAGAACTGTTTGGAAAACGTTGTCTGAGAGACTGCAGACCCAGCTTCGAGTCTTTTTATGCTGTCCTTTTACCGCTTATAACGTCACCGTCTCGAACCCGAGTGAAAAAGAAGTTATCAATGTCGGATCCCGCTGACCTCATTGCGTTCGTGGCAGAATTCTTGGATGTCGTAGCCGAGTAGATTAAGCTGGAAATGGGTTTTAGTGCCGTACAATCGTTTTTCCGACGGTGGGTTGATCGACCGATTAGCAGTTCGCTTGCTAGTACGATGTTGGGCATATTCGTTTTGCAGCATTCCGCTGAGAACTTCAAGTTCTTCCCCGTCCCTCGCCGACTTGCCATTGCATGCTCAATGTGTATTGTAATTTGTGTACCCTTCGACGGGCTCGCCTAGCTTCAAACAGCCCAGTACAAGCCCTGTATTTCGAGTTCGTGATCCAGTGGACGACCCATGAGGCCTTGAGGAACGATCAGAGGTACAGGAACGAGAGTCTCCAGTACTGGCCAACATTTTTTTTTCCATGCGTTAGAGTTGCCAGAATTGCGTATAGGTCATTTGGAAATTCCATTGAGTACATCCAACATAGGCGAGTGGAAAAATTAAGGGAGGTCGATTCGAAAGCGGGTACGTGGTTTTAGCATCCACAACGACGAATAAGAGGAAAAAAGGACGTGGTGAGTCGTACGCTCACCCACTCAGACGCGTCACTGAGCCTGCTGCAGCGAGGGGCTGGCAGCGCAGTTCCTCTCTCTCGCCCTCGCCAATCGTACCGAGGAGCGCTGTTGCACAAGCCACACTATAATGGCCCTGCTGACTCCCGAACCCAGTCACGTCTGGTTCGAGCAGCGCCAGCAACAGACATGGCCAGGTCTGGAACCCTGCCCTCCGGGCATTCATCGATCATCTTTCACCGATGAGCTGGTGATAGCTTACAAAAGCAAGAAGAGTGTCACTGGCAGCGTGCACTCAGTCACTTCAGGATCGGGCTTTGTTATGATGCAGTCGACTGACCATTTGGGGCCGATGATCAGTCTTTCCGTGTCCTGTTCAGATTTTTATGTGAGCAGACAGCCGAACGAGACAATCAGACTTGCGGGAAATGTACACAGTCGACCAAAGCTTTGAAGCCTAGAGAGTTAGTCGACACCGTGTTGAACTCGAGTAATGGAAAACGATTTTTAGAGTCTTGAATTATATCACGTCTATGGTCAATAACCGGAGTCGCATTGACAAAGACGTCCGAGTCGACGTGTGTGGCAAGAGTCTTCTCACGGGAATTTCCGAGCCTCTGCTTGCAAGGTAAAGGAAGCCAACTTCGACGCCAGGTTTGCCCTCACCGGTCACCGACGATGTACCGCTCCATTCCGATCCCAAAACGAGCTCCTTTCAGAGCCCTCGTCAAGCCAAGGACAGTGAGTAACTCGTGAAAAGTTTTATATCTTTTCATTTCTCACCGCGACGACGAACAGCGTCTGGCGAGCACCACTACCTCAGCTACTGCCTCAGCGTCGACGCCCAACAAGTCCAAAAATGTCGTCACGAAACTCGTCTTTTATTCCGTCACCGCCGCCGGCACGTTTTACGTCGGTAGTACGTTCGTATCATTGCACAACCAGCAGTACCGTGACCTCTTCACGAAACACGTCCCCCTTGGCAACTTACTCGTCGAGTATGGCGAGCAGCACCACTGGGACGACATCACCGTGCAGCAGGTCGTCGTCGCATCCGTTGATACCGCCAAAGCTGCATATACGTTTGTCCAGCGACAGCTCGGACAGGTGGTCCCACCGTACAAGAACGC
>JBBPOR010000454.1:0-22697 GCA_038091555.1 Leccinum sublutescens | reverse complement strand
GGAAGCACACGCACGAAAAGATGAATGTCGAGCGCAAGCTCACCGATGATCAGCGGCGTGAGAAGGTCGAGAACAAGAAGGTGGAGGAGGAAAAGAAAGGAATCAGTGGTGCCGTATTCAAGTATGTATATTTCTTATCTTTCCTCCGTGTCCTTTGGTCTCATGTTTTCGAAACGCAGGGTCAAGAACCTGTCGGATCCTGCTCAGCGCTTCAAAGTCCGGAAGAATGCAGAACAAATGAATTTGACCGGTTTGTGTATCTTCAACCCTGGATTCAGTATGGTCTTCGTCGAGGGCGCGCAAAAATTTATTCGACAATATAAGCGCTTGATGTTGCACCGTATTGCTTGGACGGAGGCGGCCCGTCCTCGTGGAGGGGAGGAGGTCGAGATTCAGGAGGGTGACGAAGCAGGCGCGGAAAGCAAGGGGAAAGGAAAGGCGGATGAAGTCATGAATGGTGAAGGGGAGGGTGTAACATCGCTCGAGGATAACGCATGTTACCTTGTCTGGGAGGGTCTTCTGCGAGAGCGCGCGTTCAGTAACTTCAAGCCGAGGAGTTGCCCTACGGATGGAGCTGCGAAGGAAGCGCTTGGCCAGAAGCTGGCGGGTTATTGGGATATGACCAAGAACTGGAAACCGGAGGAGGAGGAGCTGTTTTAGTTTTCTCTCGCATAACACTACAGTGTTCGCTATTAGGTTTAATCTTAAATGACTGCAACCGTATAAGTAAGTCGGCTTGAAGGAAAGTGCCGTGCTTGCTTCTGTTAGAGCGTCGTCACCAAGTTCGTCACATCATGCGTCTCGCTCTGACGTTCCTCGCGCTGTTCGCCTTCGTCCTAGGCTCGCCTCTCGCCGAAACCAGTTCCAACACGCAGCAACTGGTGCTCGGCTCTGCACAATCCGACGAGCAGCAACAACAACAACAACAGTGCCAAGGTTATGGCACGATCTGCGAATGACCGGCCGGCACAAGGGGTCCTTGCTGCGAACCGTTGCTGTGTGTGCCGATGAGCCCAAACAGTTCTCCATACATGGTTTGCGCTTGAGGTTCGTCCGTTTCGCTGTTGCGTCTCAAGTGGGCTGATGGCGAACTTTCGTGCAAAGTAGTATGCTTGGTCTATATATATGCTACCCACTCTCACTATTGGCTATCGGATCAAATTATTAGTATGGCTGCGTAAACCATCGGTGCTGCGTTTCTTGTCGAGCAGGGAAATGCAGAGTGCGACATTCCAACAATGTGGTCATTACGGTGCTGACACTAGTCCGGTCGAAAACACCCTGCGCTCTGCAAGCACACTCGACACGGTCACTGAACGTCAAACAACGTGTAACATCCCAAAGAAAATGGAGCTCAACTTGGCATCTCGCCTCCACGCACCACGTTTCGTTTTCAATTTCCCTCTCTTCGGCCCCGGACCCCGGACCCATGAGCTGAGCTGCCTAAACTGGTCGAGCTCGGGTCCCCCGCTCTCAAATTCCTGCTTAATCATTGTCATCGTAAGAACCTCGAGCAATTAGACCGCTGAGCTCGTCTGGGCCAATTGAGCCCGACTCTCAGAAGTCCCCGTCATGGCCATCCGAGCCGGTTAGGTTCATCGCTGCTCTATGTGCCTTTGAGCTTGGCGTGCGGATGTGATGTGACGACGTTCATCAATTGGCTTAGCTTGACCTATGGAGGGCGTGCTTGCCACGTAAATATGAACGTGACGAGCAGTACAGCAGAACAAGGGACGAGAATTGGGATCAGTGTGGGCTTTCGAACGTGATGTCATGGGACTTCCTTCAAGGTAGAACCTAATTCATGGGAACGCAGACCGGTCTCCGGGGTTGTGACCCGGCGGTTTAATTGCAACGGCACAAGTACTGCTACATATGTCGTGATACCAACGAGGGTAGTATCTGTGCACTCAAAACAAACATACCACTGTGATCTAGAATTACTTGGAGAGTTCGGCTTCATGCCCACGATTAGGTCAGGGGTAAAAGTCCAAAAATGGTTAATCGCCTTTGGCAGCCTATCTTGATCTGATCCCTTTTCCTTCCAAGAACCACTCTACCGTCATGTCCACCGAAAGCATACAAACATATCAAACCGAACTCCTCGTCCAAGCCCAAGAAGTCGGCGCGCTCAAGTTTGGCCAATTCACCCTCAAATCAGGACGGTACGGTCGCCCTCCACCGATCGCATGACCAGCTTAGTAGTTCTCTCGACCTTCTGGCAGGATCTCGCCCTACTTTTTCAATGCGGGTCTCATGAGCAGCGGTAAAATCCTCGACACGATTGCAAACGCGTACGCGGCCACGATCATCGAAGCACTCGACACCGGCACGGTCCCCGCGTTTGATGTCATCTTCGGGCCGGCTTACAAGGGGATCGCGCTTGCGGCCTGCACCGCCCTCGTACTGAGCGCCAAGCACGGTAGGTCGTACGGATACGCGTACGATCGCAAGGAGGCAAAAGACCACGGGGAGGGCGGGAAGCTCGTCGGGGTGCCTGTGCAGGGTAAAAAGGTGCTCATTTTGGATGACGTCATGACTGCTGGTACGGCTGTCAGGCAGGCCATCGAGTCGATCCAGGCGGCGGGAGGGGATGTGATCGGTGTGATTCAGCTACTCGATAGGGAGGAGAGAGGAAAGGACGGAGGGAGCACAGTAGAAGAGGTCGAGAGTATCGTTGGTGGCAAAGGACGCGTGTTGTCCGTGCTCAAGATGAGGACACTCATGACTTGGTTAGAGAAAAACGGACAATCGGATATTTTGGGCAAGATGAAGGCATATTGGGACGAGTATGGCTGGAAGGCGTAGCTATAAACCTAGATACAAGTCTCCATTCGTTCCCTGCCTGCCATGTCACTTGCGCGATTCCCCTACTCACTGCCGAGGCGGTTGCCAGAACCCCAACTGTATCCGTTTGTCCGACCACCTGTCGTTTGCCCGGCAGGCCGTGCAGGAGCGTGGACGTGGAAACCACCTCTGTTAGTGGCCCTGCGCTCTCCCCCACGTTCACCGAACCAATCTCTCAACCACCTTGGTGCGCTGGCCCAAGCGGCAAACCTCCCTTGCTCCACGCTCCCAGCCCCGGTGCCCGAACCCCATACTAACCACCACCAGAGATGGCCAACGATCATCCCAGTCAAACTCTCTTGTGCCCGGCCACTGAGGACATCAAAGGCAAGGAGAACGTATGGGAAGTACTTGATAGGGACGGTGACGAGGCCCATAACAGAAGTTTGTGCGCCCGGTGGGGACAACGAACACATCAAGTAAGTGATGCAGTTGAGGAAGGCGTGGTCATGAACCATTGAACCGAACGGACGATTGAGCGCCTAAGAGACCGGTCAGAACACGTCATAAGCTTTGTGATGGCTGATGAGAGACTGACGATGACTCCCAAGGAGGCAAAGAAGAGCTGCCAAGTATAGTCTGACGAACGACGCTCATAGTGCGTAGATTCAAGACTATTTGAATTTCGACTAGAACATCCGCATGTCGGTCAGCTTAGACACATGTACGAAGCAAAGAACTCAACTATAGCATCATGAGGTGGAACAAGTATGACAGCTGCGTTGCTAGTCCCTCGGAGTTAGGGTGCGAACAGCGCTGGGGGCCAATGTGTACTTACTTCCGAAGAACAGGCTAGTGTAGACTCTCCAAACCTAGCAGACCTTTAAGAGGTGCCAATGCAGACCGGGAGCAAGCTCACCTCCCATCTTCTTATAACGAATGGGGTGATGAATACCATCGTGTGCGCAGGCATGAGGCCAACGATGACAGGGATGGTGACCCCGAGAGACGACAACACGAGGAAGCGCGTCACTGGAGGGATTTTCTTGATTTCTGCAAGGATTTCTGCCATACTGAACAGTGAACTTGCAGTGGTCGCCGGGTGATACGTGGAGCGCGTGATGTAATAGGACTCTCGGCAGACTCCGGCTGATTAGTGCGGAGCTATGGCTGGCTGGCTAACCAAAGTTTTGTCCCCAAGAACAAGCAGAATCGTTTAAATCGCGAGACAACTTGCCAAGGCCCTCTACAATCGCAATCCTGTTTGAATCCTTGGATGAAGCGGCCGCACAAAAACACGTTCCGACTGATTATTTCGCAGATTAGTGAGTGACCCATGGGGCCATTTATCAAACTCCGCTAACTCCGGCGGCCTGGTGTCACGGGTTCTAACATCGAGGCTAGGGTTGTGAGGCGACAGCTCGTTGCAGGCTGCTGGACAGAATGTTGATCAGTGTCAAAATGAACTCCCAGCGATAAGGCCATGCTTCGACGTAACTAGCCATGCCAAGAGTCATACTAAGGTTGTTAGGTACGAATGTATTTGAAATGTATACGTAGATAAGCCAAGTGCACAAAAATTCCCACCGCCGCGTTCCACGTTGCGCCCGGCATGCGAACCGCGCGGTGGAAAGCGTTCATTGTAAGTTCTAACAAGAAAGGAAAACGAGGGCGATGGGAGGTGATGTGAAGACAGTAAATAGAACCGTTTTCTGGGACCCGGTTGAATCAACCCGGATCTGCGCCTTGGGTGGTGTTTGCTCCGGCACCCAAATTCCGATATCCGATCCTGGGTAAGCCTCGGCTGTGACACTCTCGGACCAATTTCCGCTCAACACTTTGTTTTATATTCGGATGAACCCAGTTGTGTTCTTCCCATTATCCATGTTTATTCTCCGTTCACCTGAGCTGATCACTCGATGAACTTGAAAGCCTTTCTAACCCACCTGCTAAAGGAAGACACCCCTGACGAGGAACAACGCGTCGGTACACCCGAAGCTGTAGATGGGAAGCGCTCAAACGACTCCTCGGCCATTGAGAACCCGGAGAAAGAGGAAAACGATGATGGTGACACAGCACCTGACGATGGAACGGTCGACGACGGCACCCTGGATTCGGAGCATGACGACGACCAGGACTTTGTCGATTTGGACGAGAAGCAAGATGCAAACACCCGCACTCCACGTCATCGCAACTTCTCCCGAGTATTGTCGTTCCTGTTCCCCTCCCCGAATGACGAAGAAGAGATACAAGCATACATACCCCACTATCGAATCCTCCCTATTTTCTCTGGTATCACCATCCCCTTCTCCATTCTGTTAGAGATACCGGCGTTGACGAGAACTTGGTACACTCGTATCAATGGTAATTCCGTCGTGGCCTCGAAGCCTAACCCGCCGTTGCTTGACGTTGGAATTGCAATCAGCATACTTTGCGCAGTCTTGGCCAACGCCTGCTTGATCATGCGTTTCTTGGAGAAGCGTATCAGGACGATGACCATTTTGTGCATCCTTCTTCTCTCAATACATGGTATGTTTATCAGTTCATTTCCAGTGTCGTCACTCAGCCACTGTGTTTAGATATAATCAATGTTGCGGCTCTCGTTGCCTTCGGAGCGACAAGGGAGAGCAATTCATACGCTCAGTCATTTTGGATGACCCTATGCTCCACGATCGTGTCCATGTTTACGAACGTGACTCTTATCATCGACTTCGTTCGCGTCCGCGACTTTAAGCGAAGTGGTGAGTTTCCACACTCTTATTTTCGCGACGGCTCCCAGTTCACCGTCCATGACAGGAAGCGGGCTGACCCGAAGACAAAGATCTCTGGTCATCATCATCATTGGCCTCTTCTGTTACCTTGCGCTTGGCGCTCTCGTGAACTCGCTCCTTCTCGACCTGACATTCATCGATGGTCTATATTTCACGGTTGTCACCATCGAGACCATTGGTTTTGGGGACATCGTTCCCAACAACAGAAGCTCCAGAGTGTTCATTTGCTTCTATGCCACGTTGGGCGTGGTCAATATCGCTTTCGTGGTCGGATACATCCGCGAGACTGTCTTGGAAGGCCTTGATTTCGGATATCGCAAGCGGCGTTTGGCGTTTCAAGAAAGGAGACGAGCCACTCGTCGTCGGAGCCGTGCCGAGAAACGATGGAGACATTCCATCATATGGCGTTTGCAGCAGCGACAAGCTCCTGTCTGGATCCCAGACGACGCAAGGGATTACGAGTCTCTCTGGTTCAAGCTCGAGCGCTGCTTCTGGAATGTCCATTGGGGAATTCTGTCGACTGCCAGGAAAACTACACGCAACAACCGCGGGCCCCGACACGGTATGAAACTCAACCTGTGGGCCCTTCCGCGGTGTCAACTCGAGGCTGCAGCCCTCGAGGCAGGCGTACCCCTCGATACCTTGCTTCCCACAAACTTTTACGAAAGGTATGATCAAGACGCTTGCTACCACGCTTTCGGAATCGAGCATCATCCTCTACCATCTTGGTTCGCGATTCATTCGGTCTATCATCGTGACGATCGCGCCCCCGAATCTCCAACGCATCGTCGGTTGGCTGCTATGGCTGCGATGCTCACAAGGTTTAGCTTCTTCGTCTACGAGTCCGGTGGCAATCCCCTTCCAAGCGGATATGATGATCAGGACGCCTCGTCCGAGGATGGACAAATGGCTTACCAGGGTAGTTCCGGAAGTTTACAAACAGGCTCTGAAGATTCGGGAGACTATCGCGCTGACGTGGCTGGGATGGAGAAAAAGGCATACATTACACGCTCTGGCTTGAGCTGGTGTTGGTTTCTTGTCTTTTGGATGGTGCGTCAACACAAATACGAAAAGTGAAGTGATGACATATCGAGTTTATCACATAGGGCGGTGCTGCCATTTTTAAAGTGACCGAGGGTTGGACGTACGGATCGTCCATATACTTTTGTTAGCATTCCCATTCCTTGAAGATACATCTCGACTAACGGTCTTCGCTAGGTTTTATTGCTTTCTCAACGATCGGTTATGGGGATCTAACACCAACAACGCCGGCGGGTCGTTCCATCTTCGTAGTCTGGGCTTTGATTGGCGTTGCAACAATGACGATATTCATTTCCGGTGGGCATCTGAGTATTTTTCCTGTCAATAGACACTAACTCTATTATATGCAGTGGTTTCCGAAGCATACACCACCCGATATAAGGGAATCCTTGGTCGCAATAATTTCAAACATGTCGTGCAGCGATATCGCAAACGTGCCAAGGTCGAGGCGAGGGAAAAGGCACAAGGCATGGGTACCTCCCTCTCGACTGGGTCGAAAATGCGCCAGCCCACGTTGGAACGCGACGAAACGGAGGATATCGAGTATCCGTTGTCGCCAACGAGCGCGGACGCAGAAGACGGCGTTGCGTCCACTTCGAAACCAGACCCGGACCCGCACATCCAACGCGCCCAGAGGTCGCTGGAGCAGCTTCCAGGGCAGATCCTGACCGAGACACGCTCCATCGAGCAGTACATGCAGCTGATCGGCGACTTGGACGGGCACACGACGGCATCGGAGAACTTTGTGAATGACACGATCTGGAGTCTCGTCGACGAGGTCATGGGCAAAAGGAAGGTGCCTGACTCCACCAAGCAAGATATCCTGAAGGACGGGGAATCTCGTCAGGTTCGTCTCTGTGCACCCCGCTTCTATTTCGGGAATGTTGGCTGACTTGCATCACGGACCGGCACAAAAATAGACGTTGGTGATGCTGGGAATAGAACGTGAGTTGAGACGAATTGACTAGCTTTTTGATGTGATGACGTCTTCGTGGGTTGACATATTTAATTATAGGATCTCTGAAAGAGCTTGTGAACATTTCTGAGCAAGCGATCGCTGCTACTCAAGAACGGGACCGGATTATTGCCGCAATGGAACGAGAAAGGGAGCCGGAAGATGCATAGGACGAGCAGGTGCGTTGAGATAGGACAATGGATGTGATGGATAGACATTCTTTTGAGATTCGGACACGACACACTCTTTACTACGGACTTTTTCAGGACAACTTGTACAAAGTATCCACGGACTATCTCTACATACTTACATTATCGTTTACAGTAACTAACTCTGGAATTCAGGATATCCTCGCTGCTACTGGGTCTGAGCTACACTTAGCTGTTCGTGACCAACTTCAACCCTCGCTAGCCTGAGTATAACTTGTCATGGACAAGTATACCCAATCGCTTTGGGACCGGCACGATACGCTCACTCAGTCCGGTTTACAATGTGTCTCATTGGCGTCATCGCCAAGAACCAAGCATTGAAATCCAGTCCAAACAGAAAGGGACATATATAAACCGTTCACCCACCAGTCCTGTTGCCAGAGTCTCATCTGATCCGCCATGGCCGTCGAGCTCCCCAAGATACCCAGCCACCTCCCACATACGCCTTCCGCCATCCATCTAGACATTCCGGGCCTCGAAGAGGCCTACCGGCTCGTCCACGATACCCGGAGTCTACTAGGTATGCGCCCCCCCTGACTTCTTGTCCACACTATCTGATGATTTGTTGGGCGGATCGAGGTACGATGCCGACAGTGACGGTGGTTCAAGTTCAAGCCGACCTCGGCTCTGTATTTGGGGAAGCAGGCTGCCCGCTCTGTCCGTGGCACGACGCCGTCGTCGAGGAACTCGTTCAGATGGCTGTCGCGGCGATGGAGGAGCGGATCGGGGTGATGGAGGAGCGCGTCGCGCTGATGAAGGAACGGGTTGCGATGTTCGAGGAGAGGCTTGCGATTCTGGAGGGTCAGTTTGAAGGAGATGGGGGCAGAGAGGATGTGTGCCAACCGTAGCGAAGACGAGGTCAAGGTTACGGTGAAGTGAGCAGAGAGCTAAAGGTGTCACCGAGTATCATCGTATGCACAAGCTGCCAGTCTTTCGTTTTGAGTCAGTGTTGTCTTCAATTTGTCAACTCAGAAGATACAGTAGCGACATTCGTGAGTGTATGATGGGACTCGCCATACCACACCTATAGAGTATCCAGCCGAACGTGAGTTCCAACTCACGGTCATGCCCGTCGGGCCAGCAAAGAAAATGCGAAGCGCTGTTGGAGAGGTTCGTTAGGGTTGCAGGGAACCGAGCCAGCGACATGCACGCCTGTGGACTCTGCGAGACACGACCAGGGGGTTAAAGTATTGATTTGAACTGGGCTTTTGAAAATTTACATGCAGGTCGTCGAGCGAGCTGCGAAGGCGAGCACGTGGCCCAAGCAGGCCGGCGAGCACAACGGACGATAGGCCGTTGGGCCTGAGAATGGGAGTGAACTCTGGGTGGAGGGGGCGGCAAACTCTGATTCATCCGAGGGAACGGCCAAAGGCTGTGGCACAGTACTTGGATCAAACTAAAAACAACGCACTGCCACTGGCTGGACCTGCTGGAAGCGGATGTCGGAAGTAGATGGATCGATCCGAGTCGACTCTTCCACTTTCCACCTCCTTCCACTTCCACCGCCGCCCTTACGTTCCACAGTTTCTTCGACAATACGCTCACACTTGGAATTCAGATATGGAGTCAAACAAGACAGGCGGTTTTGAAGACATCCGAGAGAAGTTTGGCCGCTTCAGGATTCTTATCATTGGGCGGGCGAACGCTGGCAAGACGACTATTCTCCGCGCGATCTGTAACACTACCGAAAACCCGGAGGTCTATGATGGAGAAGGCAAAAAGGTGCGCACCTGGTTTGATACATATGGACTGGCCTACCAAATTGTGCGACCAGATTGATCTGACCCAGGTCGAGGGATCCAGGGGGGTGAGTGTCACAACATACTGGACTCGAACTCAACGTGCATCTTTACCAATGCATGCTAGCGCGGGGAACACGACATCGAGAATGAGTTGGTTTTCCGCAGCAATGACAAATTTGTCTTCCATGATTCGCGGGGCTTCGAGGCTGGTTCCGTGAAGGAATTCCAACAACTGAACGACTTCATTGCTGATCGTGCAAACACGACGTCTCTCAAGAAACGGATTCATGCCATTTGGTAACAGCTTGATCAGTTGCGGGAAGTGGTTATTGATACTCTATATAGGTACTGTATCCCAATGGATAGATTGAATCGGGCAATCCAACGCTCCGAGGAGATGTTTTTCAATGAGTGTGATATGAGAAATGGTGGGCTCATTTTTGGCAATATTTTTTCGAGCTCACAGCTTGGCCAGTGCCTGTTATTGTGTTGTTCACCAAGTTTGATGCATTACTGGCTGTAGCTATTGGTGAACTATCTGGTAATGCTCGAAAGCTGCCAATACAGGAGAAGGTAGCAAAGGCACATGAACTCACGGATGGAATTTTCAACAATGCTAATGTATGGGGTCGTCTCTCTGAACTGAAGTATGCACCAAAACATAGTGTTCGGATTGGAGGTACTACTCTCTTTTCCAATAACATGCAGCTGACAGAATTTACATGGGTGCAAGGGATGCACAAGTCAAATGAGGGATGTGACATACTGCTAGAAAACACAGCAGGAGCTTTGAATGAGGAGGTTTTGAAAATGCTATTTGTTACTGCCCAAGAAACAAACATAGCCTTGTGTATTAAATATGCAGTTCAAGAGTGAGTGCTGGAAGTTAAATATTCTTCAATGGCCTAATGCTATGATGAAAAAGTGTCATATCTGTCATAGACCAGCTGCATCAATCTGCACTTCCTGTACACAGAACTGATGTTATAAATCTCAAAAAACTGGCAAGGTGGTTTCCACATTTTTGGGTGAGATGGTTTCATTAGTCCTTACATAAAAATTGAGAATGTGCTAATATTCCCAATGAGGGAATTACAGACAGTGAGTTGTCATCCAGCAAATCTGTACAACATTGATGTGATTGATATCACTTCATGCTGCTGTGGAAATGATAGTTTGTGAGTTGTGCATTGTGGAATATGCCAGACAGTAGTAAGGCTGATGATGGCATGTCCATTTATTCTCAATTCTGTTCTGGAAATAATAGGATGTGAGTTGTGCATTGTGGAACATGCCAAACAGTGGTGATGCTGATGATGCCATGTTCATTCTTTCTGAATTTTGCTCTGGAAATGACAGGATGTGAGTTATGCATTGTGGAATGTGTCAGACAGTGGTGGTGCTGATGATGATGCCATGTCTATTCATTCTTGATTTTGCTCTGGAAATGACAGGATGTGAGTTTTGTATTGTGGAATGTACTAGACAATGGTGATGGTGATGATGCCATGTCCATTCATTCTCAATTCTATACTAAATGACAGGAAGTGAGTTGTGCATTGTGGAATGTGCTAGAGAGTTGTGATGCTGATGATGCCATGCCCATTCATTCTGAATTCTGATCTGGAAATGACAGGTTGTGAGTTGTGTATAGTGTTGTGGAATGTGCCAGACAGTGGTGATGCTGATGATGCTGACGTTGTCCATTCATTCTCAATTCTGTTCTGGAAATGACAGGATGTGAGTTGTGCATTGTGGAAAGTGCCAAACAGTGGTGATGCTGATGATGCCATTCTCAATTCTGGTCTGGAAATGACAGGTTGTGAGTTGTGCAGTGGAATGTGCCAAACAGTGGTGATGTTGATGATGTCACAACCATTCATTCTCAATTCTGCTCTGGAAATGACAGGAAGTGAGTTGTGCATTGTGGAATGTACCAGACAGTGGTGATGCCAATGATGCCATGTCCATTCATTCTCCATTTTTCTATGGATATGAAAGTGGGTGAGTTGTTGTGGAATGTGAAATATGCCAGATAGTGGTAATGCTGATGATGCCATGTCCATTGATTCTCAATTCTACTCTGGAAATGACAGTGGGTGAGTAATACTCAATTTGTGGAATGTGCCAGCAAGTGGTGATGCTGATAATGCCATGTCCATTTATTCTCAATTCTGCTCTGTAAATGACAGGAAGTGAGTTGAGCATTGTGGAATGTGCCAGAGAGTGGTGATGCTGATGATGCCATGTCCATTCATTCTCAATTCTGGTCTGGAAATGACAGGAAGTGAGTTGTGCATTGTGGAATGTACCAGAGAATGGTGATGCTGATGATGCCATGTCCATTCATTCTCAATTCTGCTCTGGAAATGACAGGGAGTGAGTTGTGCATTCTGGAATATGCCAGAGAGTGGTAATGCTGATGATGTCATGTTCATTTCTCAATTCTGGTCTGGAAATGACAGGAAGTGAGTTGTACATTGTGGGATGTACCAGACAGTGGTGGTGCTGATGATATGATGTCCATTCATTCATGACAGGATGTGAGTTGTGCATTATGGAATGTGCCAGCAAGTGGTGATGCACTGATGCTGATGATGCCATGTTCATTCATTTTCAATTCTGGTCTGGAAATGACAGGGAGTGAGTTGTGCATTGTGGGATGTGCCAGACAGTGGTGGTGCTGATGATGCTATGTCCATTTATTCTCGATTCTGGTCTGGAAATGACAGGGAGTGAGTTGTACAAGTGGAATGTGCCAGAAAGTGTTGATGCTGATGATGCCATGTCCATTTATTCTCCATTCTGCTTTGGAAATGACAGTTTGTGAGTTATGCATTGTGGAATGTACCAGACAGTGCTGATGATGCTATGGCCATTCATTCTCCATTCTGCTGTGGAAAATGACAGTTTGTGAGTTGTGCATTGTGGAATGTACCAGACAGTGGTGATGCTAATGATGCCATATTCATTCATTCTTCATTCTGCTCTGGAAATGACAGTTTGTGAGTTGTGCATTGTGGAATGTGCCAGACAGGCTGAGACAGTGGTGATGCTGATCATGCCATGTCCATTCATTCTCAATTCTGCTCCATAAATGACAGTGGGTGAATTGTGCATTGTAGAATATACCAGAGAGTGGTGATGCTGATGATGGCATGCCCATTCATTCTCAATTCTGCTCTGGAAATGACAGGGAGTGAGTTGTACAAGTGGAATATGCCACAAAATGTTGATGCTGATGATGCCATGTCCATTCTCAATTCTGCTCTGGAAATGACAGGCAGTGAGTTGCTCAAGTGGAATGTGCCAGAAAGTGTTGATGCTGATGATGCCATGTCCATTCTCAATTCTCCTCTGGAAATGACAGGCAGTGAGTTGTGCATTGTGGAATGTGCCAGACACTGGTAATGTTAATGATGCCATGTTCATTCATTCTCAATTCTGCTTTGGAAATGACAGGAAGTGAGTTGTGCATTGTGGAATGTCCATAGAATAGTGATGCTGATGATGCTAACATTCATTATCAATTCTGCTCTGGAAATGACAGGGAGTGAGTTGCACATAATTTATGCAATGTGCCAAAGAGTGGTGATGCTGATGATGCCATGTCCATTCTGCTATGGAAATGACAGGATGTGAGTTGTGCATTGTGGAATTTGCCAAAGAGTGGTGATGCTAATTATATTATTTCTATTTATTCATTATTCTGCTCTATTATCCATAGTTTGTAAGTTTTGTATCATGGCATTGTTTAAACAGTAGTAATTATGATGCACACCATTTGTCTGTTCAATTTTCAAACAACAGAATGTGAGTTATACTAGATCATCTGATATTTTTTTGGCATATTAATTTAACATGATTATTCTTTTGTTCTTTTGTTCTTTCTTGATCATTTATAGAGAGTGTGTTCTATATCATATTATTGATTCATCACCATTTGAATGCACATCTTCAATTTCCTTTTCTTCTGATTTATGTAGCTGGTGAGCTTTCCATTTTTTGAAACAATGTGGTCATTTATAGTATTTATGATATTGCATTTCATTTATTGAAGACTGTGAGTTATGTTATACCAGCAAAGTTATAATGACATTGAATCAAATTGTTCATTTTGCCATAATTATAGAAGGTATGTTATTCAATATGAGTATTGACATACACATGATAAATATTTTGGATTCCCCACAGATGGTATGTATTAATAACTATATTGTTTATCTTAATTTTAATATTTCTGCTTACTAATCACTGGATCATTTCAAGGCTGTATGTTGCTGTATATTATTTTAACATCACCATCATACTGATTTTGTATTGTGCTCCAAACATTTATTACTTGCAGGATGTAAGTTCTCCACCATTATTGTAATAATATCTGAATATCTGATGTATGATCAAATAACATTAATTTGTATTTCTGTAGACTGTAAGTGTCTTATTGTACCAATTCAATTTTGAATATATCATTTTTATTGATAGGAGGTGAATTTATTTTCATCATGTTCTAGTTTTTGTTTATAGGTTTCAATTCAATTTGTTAATGTTAGATCATTCACAATCAAAGTGTATGTGAATCAATGTATCTTATATCCATTATAATATTTTATTGTTCAGTCCAATATTCATACCTCACAGTCATCTATTCTGAAGCCTAAAAGTATTGTGGGTTTCTCATTCAATTTATTTTGTATTACAATAATATTGAAAATCACAGAGGCATCTGGGTACATGGCAGCTAATCCTTCTAACTACTACTGGTAAATTTCTTTTTCTCTTCCATTTTTTGAAGGACAACATGATATTCAATACATTATTTCATTGTTTTGTAGAAACACTGCTCATCCTGGAACATTCTTTCTATCTTTTCCATCAAAAAGATCCTCAACCACTTCTTTCTGCTGCTCAAAAGTACAAGGCATCAACCATACCCAAGAAGGTGAAGTCAGCTATGAAGGGAATCTTTGATCAGTATGGCAAAGCATCCAAAGAAGAAAAGATAGAGATGATTTTGAATGTCATTCTTCAGAATCGGATGAGTATGTTAAGCATATCTGATTTTTCATCTAATAATTATCTATTCTCAGCAATGCAATGAACTTTATTTCTGGTATGGCAGTCAGAACATCAAGTTGTTTTAAGAAGAACAGTAGATGTCAAAAGAGCAAAGAAACATAGGTGAAACAACCAAGAATTTATGGAGATGTACCCAGTCATCATGTTGGTTTATGGATGAAATTTTGTATGGAGATGTGGATGTCCAGAGGAAGCATAGGCAGCAGAAAAAAGATTATGATTGAAATTGGAAACTGGAAGCATCAGTGTGTTACAGTTGGCTCAGGTAGAGTCAAACATAGAAGGATCAAGGGTTCAGATGATAAGGTCATTCTTCTCATCAAGATCAATCAACAAAACACCCATACCTGTAAAAGTCATGCATCACTTCAGAATCAGACACTACTTACACATTGGAGTATGAAAATTCCATAAGTGTTGTGAAGTAATGTATGAGGCTACAACCTTGATGGATACACTGAAGGCATGGTATCTTTGAGGGAAAGACAAAGAGGGATAATAGGCCCAGTAGAGCAAAGAAAAGGAAATGAAAAAGGAAATGAACAAGCGTAGACATGACCATATGGTGCAATGAAAAGAAAAGAAGAAGCCTCCACCCTGCTCACCCATCAATCCGCCTCGACCTCGGCCGTAATTCTGGAACCGCCGCAGTCTCCGCACCTTTTTCTCCGGAACCGTCTCCCTCCTGATTTCGGACGGAGGCAGCGCAGCGTTGGTAGCGGTGGGTGACCCAGGCGTCTGCTCAACATGCTCCTTCTCAGCCATACATACATTGACGCCACGCACCGCCTCCGATCCTCGGTGGTCCCCACTTGTCGCAGTCGCACTGACAGGCGAGCGACGGCGCCGGACTCTGAACGTGCAGGTGCGAGGCCGCCAGTCGTTGTGCTTGTCGTTGTGCTCGCCATAGTCGAAGCGGTTGTGGGGGCGGAAGCACCACCGGCAGTACGCGACCAGGAGGACCCGTCTTGGCAGAGTGCACAGGCATCTTTGCATGTTCCTCCGCCTCTTGCTCCCGCTGCGCCTTCTTGAGCGTTTTATCCATTGCAGCAGCCCGCTCCATCTCTCCTCTTCCCATTCTTTTTCGCCGCCTAGGCGGCCTCTTCCACCGCACGTCGTTCTGTAATCCGGTGTCAGTCCCACTGTAGCACACCGACATCAACCAAGAAACACTCACCCGCCTCGGCTCTATCCTGCTCCGCTTCCTCCTCTTCTTCCCGCAGCCTCCTCTCCTCCTCCTTCTTTTCCTCATACGCAGCCCTCTCCTTCAACTCCTCCTCCATCTTCTTCTCCGCCACAGCCTGGTTCGCGTCGGGCTTTCTGCAGCGTGTCAAAGGTCTCGCGGTCCATGGCCTGTTGTTCGACATAGCCTAGCACGAGCAACAGGCGCTCTTCTCTGCGGAACGCGCGCTTGATGTCGTCGATCCGCTTCGCAGCGATCCGCAAATGTTTGTGCATATCCTTTCCAGCTGCTCAACTTGGAGACGCATCAGTCTGTCCTTGATCGAGTCCATATCCAAGACGAGGTATCAGCGATAGAGAGAATGATAAAGGGACCAGGACGCACCGCAATCAACACCTTGAGCCCGCCGCGCTTCATCAAGTCCTGAGCGAGTTTCTTGGCCTCTTCCGTCCAGATCGACTCGATCTCCCGTCTTGCGCGTTCGATTATTTTTTGGCATCTCCCTTTTCTTTGCGTACGCTCAGCTCCGAGAGGAGCTGCCTGCGGTGTGCAGCGACGGCTGGACGAGGGGCTTCTCGGACCGGAGACGGTGCTGTAGACCTGGGAGAGTTGAAAGAGGAGGCGGGAGAGAAGGGAAACGGGAGAGCAGGGGGTGGAGCCAGCATATGGAGAGTCGCTGGCACAGAGTGAGGAGAGGATAGGCGGTGTGGATGCGCAGAGGGTGAAGGGGTCGAAGAATCCTCGAGAAGGCCGTAGAGGATCTTTATCTGGGCTGGGGAGAGGCGAAGCATATCTCTCGAAAGCTGGAAAACATGAGTGAGGGAGTGTCGGTAAAGCCACGGCGACTTACAGCATCTTTGAGGAGATAGGCGCGAGTAGGCGCCTTGGGTAGTCCAAGGAGGGCAGCAAGGCGGGCGCTTTTGGAGCGGGCGTCGTCTTCGTCGGCATGCTGCCCGACTGGGACTGCGAGTGCGCTAAGGAGGACCTGGACTGCGGCGGCGTGGGAGAGGGAGTTCCGCTAGTGAGGCGAGCTTGTCATGATAATTTGCCATCATGGCTGCGCGGGGTGCCTTTTTGGCCATGACGAGGAGGTTCTGGATATCCTCGAGCTCGACGGACGTGTTGAGTTGGATAAAACGCGTGTCGAGTGGTGCTGGAAGATGTCCGGGTCCGATAGGTGGATGGCGTGTACCTGGTGGGCATACTTTGCGACGTTGGTGAGGTGAAGGCGGAGTGGCTCGTGCAGGCGACGGAAATCGAACTTGAACTGGTGCTTTAGGCAGAAGCGGAAAGCCTGCTATGCGACTTGCTGGGGGAAGGGTCAGGGAATCGAACAGGACATACGGGGGGGCAGGGGGTACTCGCCTGGAAAATGGCCTCGAGACGTCGAGAGAGGTAACGGGACTTGAGCCAGGATGTAACGAGTGGTCGATGATAACCTGATTGCCACTGACGGCGCCAACGAGGATGCTCTCTGATATCTCGCTGGCCTCGATATCGTCGACATCTAGGGCGAGTGCACAGTTACCCTGCTGCTGGGCGGAAAGGACCTTGGGCCGGTGAATGACGAAGGCTTGATGCGTTTTGAGCGATGTTTTGTACTGCACCTAACTTGTTGGCTGCCCTGCCCTTGCGCATGTCTACGCATAGCTCTACGAAGCGAATGATGATGGTCGAGTGAAATAGCTCGAAATAGGTTGGACGAAAGTGTGTGCAAGCGCCTCGTCGGTCGAACCATTCTCAACGCCGCTCTCGACTGGTTGTCCAACACACCAAGATGGAGTGATAATCGGATTCATCATCGACACCGTGACTCCTACTTTGTTTCTTTATCCATTACCTCCTCAGCAGATTCTTTCTGGCTCAATTCCACACATTCTTAAATCGGCTCAAACAAAACCGTTCTGTTCTTCGACGATGGTTTCTCTGGCACAAGCCCGACTTCCTGCCATACGGGGGTTGCTCATCGATATCTCCGGCACGCTCTTGATAGGATCGTCGGCCATTCCTGGCGCCGCCCAAGCGCTCGCGAAACTTCGTGCCGCACATATCCCTTTCCGTCTCTGCAGCAACACCAGCAAGGAGTCTACCGATGTCATACACAAGAGGATGCAGGCAGCCGGACTGGACGTGCACCGGGCGGAGGTTTGGACGAGCATTGGTGCTCTCAAGGCAGTGTTGAAACAGTTGGAGGTGAAGAGGTAGGCATATCTCCTCTCGATTCATCTCGCGTCGGTGATCTCTGTTCATCATCGTGCTCTGTGGCGGGTCACCATCTAGGCCATATATGCTGCTTTCTCCCTCCGCTTTGGATGAATGTACAGATAGGGTGCCTGAGGCCGACAACGTCGATGCTTCTGCTATACCCGAATCGGTGTCAGAGTCATCATTGCCATACGATGCGGTCGTCGTAGGCCTCGCACCTGCCCTGCTCGATTACGCCCATCTCAACTCTGCCTTTCGGATCCTCGTCGGTGAGGACCGACCCCGAGATGCCCCGACCCCAGCATCTCAAGCTCATCACTCGGGCGACGTAATATCATCCAACCCGCTCCCCCACCGCGCCCCACTCATCGCCCTGCACAAAGCGCGCTATATCGAAGCCTCTGACCACGCCCTGTCCCTTGGCTTAGGCCCATTCGTGCTCGCGCTCGAGGACGCCGCGCGAACGTCCGCAACCGTCGTCGGGAAGCCCACGCGCGCGTTCTTCGAGACCGTGCTGCGGGATCTCGAACGCGATTTTGATGTTCCTGCCTCGCCTCAACCTCCGCATCGCTGGGAGGGGATCGCAGTGATAGGCGACGACGTACACGCAGATCTCGGTGAGGGCGCGGTCGAACTCGGTCTCTGGCGTGTCCTGGGTACGTTCTTATATATTTACCCGACACATCACACCATCCGTTCCTGTGTACTGACCGTTTGAACGGGCAGTGCAAACTGGCAAGTATCGATTAGGAGACGAAGGAAGGTTGAATGAGTCACCACCTGATCAAGTCTGTGGATCGTTTGCCGAGTTCGTAGAGGTGTTGCTAGAGCAGCGGCAGACGGCATCATGAACTTTTTTCGTTCTATTCACGGTCGACGTGTTGAAGCATATGGTAGGGATAGTACTGACGCATAGATGACACCACACGATATCAGTAGATGCACCACGTATGTTGTGTGCTGGACTACATGCCCATTAGTATCCTGTCAGCTTCGGGTGAGCCAGCAGGAGGTACGTGTTTTCGAAGCGAGACAGCGACCGGCGAGACACCCTTGTTGTAGGCCAACGCAAATATGACATCCATGTCTAACTTCGTTGCAATCGACTCTGAAATTCAAATACACAAGAAAAAAAAGCCAGACGTACGTACATATAACCACGTCATGCCCAACCACCCGAAAGCGAAGAAGAAATTGAAGACGAACAGCAACACGGAGCTCACGACCTGCACTACGCTACCTTTGACGCTCCCGAACACCATCATCAGGCACTGTCCCGCAGCCCCGAACAGCATCAATTTCGTCAACCGATGCGATCGATCAGGAAGATGGCGACGAGAGAAGCGAGGAAGTACTCTGTGCCGTTGGCAGCGGCGATAGAGACGTTGTAACAGCAGTGTCTAGGAAACACTGATCAGGCCACGAATCGAAATTGACAAGATAAAGAACTGACGGCATAGCTATGGAGGAATTTGATGAGTCGAGAACGAGAAACGAAACGAACCAGAGTTCTACACGCGCTACGTGATCAAGTTGATACCGGTGATCTGCTGGAAGCACTGGTTGATGACGGCTAGGGAGGCTCGGCCTTGTTGTTGCCATGAAGATCGCGAGACCCTTCTGGCTTCCCGAGTGGCGCGATACAGTACTTAGGTCCTTTAGATTTCAGGGTCGCTGAACGGCTTATTTTCCAAAGCTGAAATAACGGCTGCAGCCTCGGCGTTGCGCCCATGTTTCACAAGCCTGATCAGATTGTTTGAGCATTTGTCACGAAGGGTGTCGAACTTGAAGAACCTCACCATCTCGGCGATTCTGGAAGCTGGCAGCTGGTCACCGCTAATGAGCATCGACAGGGCCCGGACACGTACGAGACCGATCCCAAAGATCATGACTAGGGCGAGGACGATCTAGAGTGCAATGGGCACTCGCCACTGAACAGAGGAGCCAGACACCCAGTACCTACGAACTGTGAATCACGCGTGGTTCACATCCGAGAGGTGGAGCGTATGTACAGTGCGAAATCAACCCACTGCATGGATAGATAAGTCGTCAGGGAAACGGGTCAGGGACGACGCTGGCTCACACATAACTACACGTGCATCTCGGTCAGCGATCATCCAGAAAGAGACTAAAAGCACTTTGAGAAGATACCACGCACAATATCATGATAGCAAAAGTGATCAGACTGCCTTCAATCATGATCAAGCTGCCTCTCTTGGCGACGGGCGAACATTCCGCATGATAGGAGGGCACCGTCGACGTCTAACACGGATTCAGCACGCAGGAACACGACGAGCTCGGCTTAGGTTGACACACTTTCCGAGACCAGTGACGATAAGTGCGACGAAGAGCTGAGCGTAGCTGTAGGACAGCGCCGAGGATCATAATGCAGCCTCCAACGAAGATAGTCTTTCGGCGGCCCAGTCGATCGCCAAGCCATAGGTTTGACAGGGTGCCGATCAGACAGCCGATTTCCTAGAGAGGTTGATCCCCATGGGCGTCCGAATCATGACACTGCATACGCGATAACGAAGCTCTGAAGTGTTGCATGATTGAGATGGCTCGCGTTCACGACCACCTGGGAGAATACATCATTTCGAACTACCTCGGACATGAAACAATGAACACGACGTGGAAGAGGGAGGAGGGGACTGCCAGTGGGCTGACGAACCTGACCGGCTGTCAACAACGCCGACATGACGCCTTGATCGTATCTAATCCAGGCATGATGACCGGCGGGTAAGCTCGAAGCTGCACCAGCGTAAACCCGGTCCCTGCGACGAACGCCAACGAGGCCGTCAAGGCCCTGCCTCGCAATGACAGGGAATGCCTCTCCACGTCTTCTTCCGAGCAAAGTTCGGACTCCGATTTTCACGCACTGTGGGTGTCTTTCTGATTCTTCCCATCTGTCAGTGTCTTTATACCGGACATTCGAGTGTTTTCAACCTGAGTGCAGGTGGTATCTGTCACCACTGCCATGCTTCTGCAACATCGTCAGAATATACGACTACTTATTGGCATGAGTTTTGTAGAACCACAAAGAAGCTACATTATGTAATATTAATGTACTTCAAGTTGATTCCTGTCGCCGGAACCTTTTCATAAGCATGTCTCGATCGTGGGAAGTTCCGGAAATTAATTTGTATAGTGCCTCATTGTTTGCTTTCGACAAAACCCTCCTCCACTTCGTGGCAGTCGAGGATTTGATCAACGACCTGTCCATGTCAGCAGTCATGGGCTCTTGTTTTATATGACTCAGGTGCCATTCACGTTACTACTCACTCGTCGCACGGCGCCAGGGGTTAGAATGTAATTGCGACCCGATCCGAGCTGGCATAGTAAGTCATGTAATGCACTCATTTAACATTTTGCACAAAAGGGTTCTACCTTATTCTGCTAGCGCCTGCCATGTGGAATCGGATTTATATTCAAGGATGATCGTGAAATGTTTACCACTGGGAGTTCCGGAGTTGGTTTGCAGGCACTTGGAATGTTCAGAACCAGAGCTGTTTTACTGGCGTGTGCTAATTTGGCAAAGTAACGGCGGACTCGCTTACTCGCCAGTTGCCACTGCCCAGCTTTGCCAGCTCAGACCAAGATATTTTCTCAGCGATGCGGACAGCATTGATTGCTGGCCACTCCGTCATGACAACTGAAATGACATGCCTCAGACTCCTGTATATGCATCCGTCGCCGTCCTGTTCATCTAGCATGTACGGGTGATTTGGGATACATACAACTGAAGTTGCTGCCTCCCTCGTTATCACTTCGCTCTCTTGCCATGTCCCGGCCACCATCCCTCGTTCTCCTGCCAATCGCCCTCTCATTGATCGCGTTCGTGCAAGCCCAGCCTTCTCCAGTTCCGAATAGTAGCTGGCCACATGTGTATCCTGGTATGCCAACCGGTGATTACAGTCCAGAATGGCAGCATTGTGCGTCCTCAATATGGTGCTCCTTCCCGTCCATTCACGCCGTGACATTGTTATTATCGCAGACTTTCAGGTGACAGAAAGGCTCCCAAACGTGACATGGTCACTTCCTCGGCACTGGGCTGGAAATATCGCCGTCCAGAGAGACGGGCACCCTAATAATACCCTGTTCTTTTGGGCGTTCGAATCTTCAAACGGATCGTTCACCGCGAATACTACTGAGCATTGGGGCATCTGGCTCAATGGAGGGTGAGTTCACGTGCGTATATATATGCTATGCAATTTATGATTTTGTGTAGTCCCGGGGCTTCAAGCTTGGCTGGACTCTTGTTTGAGGTGCGCATCTATTCTGGCTATCCCCGCGTATTCGTGTTGACGTATCTGGCTCAGAACGGTCCCATCAACATCTTGAGTGATTATTCTGCAGCTGAAAATAAGTATGCATGGAACAATGTTGCCGATTATGTGTACATGGACCAACCAGTGTACGTCGACCGTCGTCTTTATGATGGTGGTCAATTGACGTACTCCCATCAGTGGAACTGGATACAGCACAGTTGACATCGACGGCCTAAGTGAGCACACCAACTGCGTTTTAACAATTATCGTTTAGTGGTTCTGACATCCCGATCAGTTGCCGACGAGGACCAGATGGCTGCTGATTTCGTGAGCATCCATATCAATTTTTCCCCGCCATTGACGCACTGATCTAAATATCCGTAGATGGGATTCCTCCAAAATCTCGTAAAAGTGTTCCCCCACCTCGCCACGCGACCTCTGTATCTTACCGGTGAGA
>JBBPOR010000453.1:0-22703 GCA_038091555.1 Leccinum sublutescens | reverse complement strand
CTCCGAGTCAGGCTGACGAAAGTCGGAGCACTGTCGTCACCTCTGCCGAGTCGGTCGTCGACAGCGGCTTTGCGAGTGGTGCACTTGACCGCAGTATGGCACCTCCGCCAATGGGTTCCACACTCCGGCTCCCCCCTCCATCGCGTGCCACTTCCTCTGCCACATCTGCTGGCAGCCGCCAGTCCAGCAAAAAGCGTTCGCACCAGGATATGTCGTCCAATCACAATCTCTACTACGAGTCGCCAGCGCCGATGCAGCCAGTGGCGACCCCATCTGGCAATTCCTTCCCATTCTCCGCCCGGGCCTCATCAATCGCCCCATCCGCCATTGCCTCAAGATTCCAACAAGACATTTCTGTCGACAGCTCGGAGCCAAGTCCGAGCGCAGCCAAAAGGACAAAGAAGGGAGCCACTGCTGTTGTAGCAGTGATGGGTATGCAGGGTTCTCTGAACCGACTTACTGACACCATCGAGAAGACCTTGACGGCACCTGAAGAGAAACAGGTGGAGCGCAAACAGATGGCGTTACGGATCTTGGAGGAGCAGGACGCCGATCTGCCGGAGAGCGTTCAGATTGTGCTGATGGAAATTATTCGAACGGATCAGGGGTTTGCAGATCTATACTGTATGACTTCAGGCTCGAAGCTGAAGAAGCGGCGCGTCGCATGGATCAAGACATATATTCGTAGCAACAATCTTGAGGCGGCTGTAGCCGCTGCCGCCGCCGATCTAGCCACCACCGATCTAGCCACCTCCGCTGCCAACCTGAATGTCGCTGATGAGTACTAGTAGTAGTAGTCGCCACGTAGTTTACATGTTCACGCCAACTTTACTATGAGTCCAATGTCAAGCTTGAATCATCTGGTGCAATTGTGTGCTATTTCATACAATCAAATCGTTACTCGAGTTCCCCGTCCCTCTCACGTTGCTGCAAGATGTGTAGATAGTCGTTCCACATCGCGAGAGCGATACGGTCACGCAGGGCATTGGAGTTCTGACCCATGACCTCCTGATCCTCGACCTCGCCTTCGTCTTCGCTTTCATCCTCGCCCGCGCCTTCGTCTTCGACCTCATCCTCAACCTCAACCTCGTGCTCGCCCTCACCGTGCCCTGTGCCCTCGCCGCGTTCACCAAGAGGTATCGCCGATGCCAGTGGCAGCTGAGGTGGGCCAACTGGTCCCGTTTCATGATGGTCGAGATCCGAGTCCGAGTCAGCGCAGCTTTTAATAAAATTATGAATCACGGCCAGTGCCACAGGAATGGTCGATTGAACTTCAAGAGAATATTCGGGTGGGATTGATAGGATCCGGAAGCGACGTTTCAAGACGCCAAAGACGCGCTCAACGGCGTTGCGTGCGGATGCATGGCGAAGGTTGAAGAGCTCCTCTTTATTAGTCGGCCTTTTCAATGAACTTGTTATTGAGAGTGTGAGACGAGTGTGTGAATGACTTACCGCAAATTTGCACGCTTCCACTCAGCGAGATGGTACCGTATGTTTCGGTAGGGAATGAGAAGTCCCGGTCTTGATGGGAAGCCGGAGTCGGCGAGAAGATATTTTCCCGTAGGGATGGCGAGGTTGTGGTCACGCGCATCCTGATAGACGCGGGCATCTGTAGCTGAGCCCTCCCACCCGGTGAGAGCATATGTGAAGAAGATATCGAAATCACAAACGAAGAGGCAGTTCTGTGAAAGGAACCCTTTGCGGTTGCGGTGTGCCGAGCGCTCAGATGCCGGTGGTGCGGCGGGAATGTGGCTGCCATCGATGGCGCCGATAGCATCCTTGAAGTACGGCCAGAAGCGGGGGTTCTCTTGAATTTTGGGGTGGATAGTGTTGGCGGCAGGCAAGTGCACATAGAGTGAATAGAACGGGTCGGAAGAAAAAAGAACGGCCATCTTGCGGAAATATCTTTTCCAAATTAGATAGTAGTCATGGTATGAGCATCTGAAACGATCTCACCGTGATATCGTTTCATTGGACCTCTGGAAACGCTCCCCAACATGTCGGATGGTCAATCCGGTGACGCAGGTATATAGAAAGATCGCGACTTGTTCTTCGAGTGTGACGAACCGCGAGTTTTTGACATCAAGGAGTCGGAGGTGGTGCACTAACTTGGTGAAAGCATCAGAAGACATGCCGAGCTCACAGCGGATCCGCTCTGGATGCCCAAGAAGGAGCTCCATCACCCACCCCTGCCCAGTGAGGATAGATGTGTGGTAAGGCAGCGGATCTGCTCGAACACAAGAGTCGACAATCTCTGAGGTAGCAGCGATGATAATGCTACTGATGATGGCGGAATAATGTAGTAGTTGGCGACGGAGTTCAGGACGAGGACGACTAATCGGAATCATCGCTGCTCGACGTCAACGCTCAACCCACAACAATCCGATTCTCTTGCGATCATCAATCTTTTATCTTATCGCATTCAGACCCAGACATATTGCCGGGGTCAAGCCGGGAATACAGAACCAAATAGAGTACTAAAATAAGGCAAAACATAGTTCTATAGCGTTGTCGAACGGGCTCTAAAGATCCAACACCCTCGGGGTACGAACAAGTAAATACTGATCACAAAAAAACATCATGTCTCGCCATTCCATCCCCTGATGATCAATCAGACAGGACAGCTCCTACTACGCATCATTTCCTCTAACCTCAAGCTCTATTTCCTCCACTCCTTCCTCGCCCGGATGGCTACTCACACCCGCGAACGCGATCCCAGAAACAGAGTGATCCTGTCCAGCGACGTTCCCAGAACGCGAAGAGATCCCAAAAGCACTATCGATCCCTTCCAACCGACCACGGCTGTCCTTGTCGTAAAGCTCACGCATGCCGATCACAAATCGGGGCATGATAGGGAACATGGTGTTGACGTAAAAGAGTGAGAGGATAAGAAGCCAGAGTGGGGCAACCAGGTCCCCTTCCGCGTCTACTATCATGGCGGTGATATTGTTGAGTAAATTCCTGTGTCGTTGCGCAAAACTTGATCAGTGATGCCGTCCTAGATTGCGCGGGCGCAATGACTACTAGTAGCAAAGATATGATGAACGACGTACACAAATAGATAAACAACACCATCCTTGACAATCAAGGACATATATCGGTTGGGCTCCCAACGCCCCGTCGCCTTGTACATCGCATTTGATTCCTTCACCAACGCAATGAGAGCAAGGATCAATAACAGGCTATCAAAGATAATTGGCCAGATGACCACATATTTCATGTAAGGGCCAAATACAGGAAGCACCTCAGTGCAAACCGAGTAATCGAGCACTTGGCTGGTTCCAACTAAAAATGAAAGACAGAAGGGGTAAAGTTCACATGTGCACTCATTATTCCGACTGGGCGGAGTCATACCTGTGGCATCGATATGTGGATCGTAAAATATAGCTGCCTGGACGAGTTGTTCAACCACCCTAACCGTGTAGCAAAGCAGAAGGATAGTAAGGATGAATTTTGAGCGATTCCACATTGCATGAACACGCAGAACCATTAACACTGATCAAAGTCAACATATCTCAATGAAATAATACAATAACCATCTAACTCACATGAGGAAGCACAAATGAATGCTGCAAATGCCCAATCACCCGAGTAAAAGACACCAGCACCTTTTGAGGTATAGATAGGATATCCTGGTCAAGCATCATCGAGGATGTAGATTAAGAATGCTTACACCTAAACGATTGTGAACAGGGATAATCAACGGAATGAAAACACGTACGTCTATCATCGCAACAACATTCTCATTAGAATCATTCGTTGAAAGGAAAAACCAACCTTTACAGGTCCTGGCACGAACGTGCTGCCAACTTGAAATAAACATGGTCATCATAACAAGCCTTGGCTGATTGCCTTGAACGTACGAAGTGAATATGTCCTTGAAACCACGGTAAAGGTAGATTGTATTCTCCATGATCGCGACTCACATTGCATAATAGATACCAGCGTAACGGACCTGTGCGAGTCAGAATATTGTGCATGAGCCACTCTGAGAGCAGTGTGTCGAAGAATTTTACACACTATGAGATACAACACGGTTACCCATGTCCAGGACTTGTTCTGAAGTTCCATTAGCGGACGGATGATTGCTTTGCAATAATTGCTGCCTGACCCAGATATGTTCAACCTATGAAGATATTAAACGAACAATCAGTAAGGGAGGAAACACAATGTATACCTCGCTGGGAAACATGAGGACTGTCGACGAAACAGTCCCAAAGCTTAGTGTTACATACGTTACAGTAATCGTGCACTTTAGTGCTCACTATAATCATAGACCACGAAGGTGACAGCTGAAACTGCATGGCAGTAATGATGTTAGATTAATGAGCAATAGTATGGTTCGCAAAGAACCATACCGGATACATAATTGTTTAAGAGCAGTAGCTGAACGGCCGATTGTAGGTCAGACGACATGGCGTGAAAGTTAATGGCAGTGTCTGAATAGTATTTGGGTTAATAGCGAAAGACGATGGGGATGAAAGGATTAAACCGAGTCACCTGGCAGGATGTGTAGCTTTTATTACCACCCAAAACGTGGGTCGGTAATACATTCAATTATCCGACACAGCGCAGAGAGGCAGAAATACCACCGTCGAGAAGTTAACACCCACAGCCCGCGATAAGCAGATGAGGGTACCAAGGCGGCGCGTGATGATCATCGATCTTCGTTTCCCACTGGCATGGGGCTGCAAATACTCGATTTCCTACAAGTAAGCTCGCAATGCACGGCTCGAAGCAGTTGCCTTGGGCTAGGATTGTTTTCTTGAATCAAAGAAATCTTCTGAGATCGCATCGTTGCGTCAGTCAATAGAAACGACAAGATACAAATATCGCCGTATGCCCAGGTCCGAGGACGAAGCGATCGCACCAGCCATAGAAGGTGATGAAAAAGAGCTGATACCACTGCCTTCAATCCTCGCAGGATACCGGGCACAGAGAAACCACGCATCGGTTCAACATCGACGATGTTTCATGTGCCGTTCATCCAGACACCAGTTTTTTTATGGTGGGTGATGCCGGCTGTTCCTGCCGGTGGGGATTTGGCGGATCGCACTCCTGAATGCTTTGATCGTTGCATGGAATGTGACCAAAAAGGAATTAGAAGGGCCGTTGTGACTATTGATGCACAAGGCCCCAGAAGCGGAGAACATGCTGCGCAACGACCTCCTGAGATTGTCATGGATGCTTGCCAACGCATCTCAAACCAGCTACAACTTGGGTTGCTAAGTGGTTCTGTTCGTGCATTGGGTACCGAGATGGCACGAGCGAGAGTGGCGCGTGAGATCAAGATCTACTGGCAAGGTCGCAGTCTTGACTTTTCACCAGAAGTACCCAATCGCTTAGAGTCACACGCATCGTCTCGGCGATGTTTCACTTGCTCCTGCGGGGTTTGTAGAAAAGTGAACGGGCTCTGTCGACGTCGGACCCAGAATCTGAAGCAGATGGCCAAGGCCAAGGCCGTGCGTGATGATTGGGACGATGATGACGATGACGAGCCAGAGAAGGATCCAGGAGGCAACAAGAGATCGATGGGAATGAGAAGGTGAGTCTGGTGACCAGAAACGACGGTGATACCGCTCCGGTTCTTCAAGAAGGGGAGAAGCGGAAGCGGAAGCACGAAAGGGAGAGAAAGACAGCACCAAGATGTGGGAGGAACCGTGAGTCACCTGGACTCGCGGTGCGATCTTCCAGTTCGCATGGTATTTTCCGTTGGACAGCTTCGTGCGCGACGTGATTCCCTGGCTCCTTGTCCCCCCACCCACATACACACGCATGCTCGCGCGGTGATCTAACTCAATAACAAGAGAGGACCGATGCCTGAGCTCATTGTTGCGCCGGCGAGCACAAGCCAAAGTTCCCCGCCTCCGCCGCCTGCCGCGACGCTACGCATCCTCAAACGTAGTAGCGCCGAACCTTGTTGCCCAAAGATCGACGGTGGTGGGAGAAGCTGGATTTATAGATTTGTGAGTATCTGTGCAGCTGCTTTGGACACATTATCCTCACATGGCACCGATGTATTGGGCAACAGATGAGATGCCACGAGTGGCAGGATCTTGCAATCTCTGCACCTCCTCTCTTTTAGTGGTCGTACCACTACCTTGCCCCATGACGTGGCCGTGGCTTTCAACATATATTATGGGTTCCAGCGTTCGTATTTCTTGTATCTGATTGTCAACGACAATCACTACGGGGATTCGTCCAGATCAAGGTGTCGTATTCGATTGAGCCTGGTCAGTGTCGAATTGCAAAGCACCAGGAGACGGTGACTGCACTTTTACTAACCTTGCACATGGATTTATTTCTGTTGCGCAGCTTTGTGGATGAACTGAAGAGTCATACAATTCCGTATGCTAGATGAGTGACACGGATACACGAACTGCGGATGACATCGAGAAAGGACGAAGAAGAGAATGACTGACAGGGCTGGGATGTTACTGCCCAGATTCTCCACCAACGGTGCTGCGTATCTTGACGGGATCTCCTGTAGCGAGCTCAACACTTGGTCTCTCCTGGTGCTTTCTCAACCAGCTGCTGTTCCTGGCGTTTTCGAGCGAGGTAGGCACGGCCGGCCCGGCTTTTCCCTTCCGAGGACCTCGGAAATCCAAGCACCGGTTTCAGCAAGCAACCGGAAAGATATTGATCCGACATTCCACTTCAGACCCAGGCTGGATAACGATGCCTGGGAAGGCGCTGGGAGATGAGTAGCAAGATTAGTATGGAATGGTGCAAGAGGGGAATGAGCTGACCAGTATATGGTTCACCAATGTCACCACAAAAAGACTCGCCAGTCAGGGCATATACGACATCCTCCGTGGCGACGTTTCCGGTCGCTTCAGGGGAATAAGGACAACCACCGAGTCCGCCGACCGAGGCATCGAAGGAGCGCAATCCTACATTGAGCACAGTGAATGTGTTTGCGAGTGCGGTTCCGTTTGTGTCGTGAAACTATTCGAAACAACGTCAGTCAAGCTGCGCGTAGTTTATGACAAATACATACACTCACATGTTCCGCAAGCCTCCTCCAGCACTGCACGCATGCTGGCAGGGATTCCCGTACCTGTCGATCTCCCACAGGTTGACCTCATAACGACCCATCTGAAGCAGCTCCATTGTGACGTCTCGCACTCCACGTGTGTCCACACCTCCAGAGTATGGACATGTAATGACGACTGACTCAACATATCCGCGTACTTGTAGTCCTTTGTCGCGGGCTTCCCGGGTCACGGGTGCCAGGCGAGCCAAGGATTCCGCCACTGTGGGATTGGTATTGAGAAATCGTCCGTCGCGGTGGTGAATATCGCTACTTCTGTGATCGGCGGTGGAGGCTTCGCGGAGGACAGCAGCTGTCCCGACCATTTGTGTGTGGTCAGCTCGAGGGCAGGATCAAGGGCAAATGAGACAGACCTGATGTACCCATTTGGGACTGACGAAGCTTCGATGTTCTGCAGTTCTGCCCGGCCAAGTCTGTTTATGAGCTGTCGTGATTGGTTCTCGAAGCCATCAACTGCGAATAAAGTTTGATTTGACCACAGACGAGACGGAGATTCAATTTAGTTCTTCCACTCGACATAAGTACTAGCGTAGAGTCGTCTATCAGAAACTTGTCCGCTCAGGCCTCAGCGCTCAGCTCTCAGTTTGACCTCAAAGTTGTCCGAAATGATAGACAGAAGCACGGAAGGGAGGAAGCGCGAGTCACCCCGTCCTATCTTCGACTCGTGTCGTGCTGATCTTCCAGTTCGCATGCTTGTTTTCCGTCGTGCGCGACGTCGTTCCCTGGCTCACTTATACGCGCATATAGGCCCATTGGGCCCTGCTGGTGCGGTGATCTGAACTCAGGAACAAGAGAGCACAGATGCCCGAGCTCATCGTTCCACCTGCGAGCACGAGCCAGAGTTCCCCGCCTCTGACGCTGCGTACTTGACGACAGTCTCCGAATGCCAGCGGCAACTGGGAACACGATCATCGGCCTCGTTGTTTTCGTCCTCAGAAGGGCCTCAGGCTCATCGCGGGTTCTGGTCTTCACAAGGGGGAATGCGAGTTCTGTGTCGATGTCGAGAACGAACTCTAATACTTGTGGGTCAGTGTGGACCTTGGTCGTGCGGGAACGACTTGGGCCTGCATCGGAGACGGATATGATGGAGCCGGGAAATGGTAAGGATAAGGCCTGCGACAGGAGGAGAAGGAGACAGTAGGAAAGATCACGAGGGTGTATTACTGTATGCAGCGTTCAGTACTCAGCACTACGGTCTTGTCAGAACTCTCTTCAGCAAATACTCGATCTTCTAGCAACGATACTGGTTGTGAGCAGCGTTCAATCTGACCCACATCTGCGCAAATGTAAAGCACCTCTTGAACAATAAAATCGCACTGCAAAGATCCAGCACCCTAACGAGCCAAACTATAAATATCATATTCATCACAAGAAAACATCTTTCCATTCCTTCCCATAACGATCCAGGCAGGACAACTCCTACGCATCGTTTCCCCTGACCTCCAGCTGGATTTCCTCCCCACCCTCCTCGCCCAGACGGCTACTCACACCCGCGAACGCGATCCCAGAGACAGAGTGATCCCGTCCAGCAACGTCCCCAGAACCCGAAGAGATCCCAAAAGCACTATCGATCCCTTCCAACCGACCACGGCTGTCCTTGTCGTAAAGCTCACGCATGCTGATCACAAATCGGGGCATGAGAGTGAATATGGTGATGACGTAAAGGAGAAAGAGGATGAGAGTCCAGAGAGGGGTCAACATGTCCCCTGTCACATCTATTATTGCGATGCCGATATTGTTGAGCAAAGTCCTGTGTCGTGGCGCAAAATTTGGTCAGCAAAGCCGTCCTAGATTGCGGGCGCGCAAGGACCACTAGTAACAAAGATATGACGAACAACGTACAAAAAGAAATAAGCAACACCCTCCTTGACGATCAAGGACATATATCGGTTGGTCTCCCAACGCCCCATCGCCTTGTACATTGCGATCGATTGCTTCACCAACGGAATGAGAGCAAGGATCAATAATAGGGCATCAAAGAGAATTGGCCAGATGACCGTATATTTCATGTAAGGGCCGATTACAGGATACACCACAGTGCAAATCGAGTAATTGAGCACTTGGCTGGTTCCAACTATAAATAAAAGACAGAAGGGGGTAAAGTTCACGTGTGTAGTCATTATTCCGACTGGGTGGAGTCATACCTGTGGCATATTTGTACAAGATAGCTGACTCGACGAGTTTGTCAACCGCCCTAAGCGTGTAGCAAAGCAGAAGGATAGCAAGGATGACTTTTGAGCGATTCCACATCGCATGAACACGCAGAACCATTAACACTGATCAAAGTCAAAACATCTCAATGAAATAATACAATCATCTAACTCACATGCAGAGGCACAATTGAATACTACAACTGTCCAATTACCGGAGTAATAGACACCAGCACCTTTGGAGGTATAGATAGGATATCCCGGTCAAGCATCATCGAGGACATAGATTAACAATGCTTACACCTAACTGATTGTGAACAAGGTTGATCAACGGAATGAAGCCACGTACGTCTATCACCGCAACAACATTCTCATTAGATTCACTCATTGAAAGGAAAAACCAACCTTGATAGGTCCAGGCACGAACGTGGTGCCAACTTGAAATAAACATGGTCATCATAGCAAGCCTTGGCTAATTTCCTTGAACGTACGAAGTGATTGTGTCCTTGAAACCACGTTCAGGGTGTATTGTACTTTCCATGATCGCGACTCACATTGCATGATATATACCAACGTAACGAACCTATGTGAGTCAAAGTATTGTGCATGAGCCACTGTGAGAGCAAGGTGTCGGAAGATTCTACACACTATAAAATACAACAAGGACACCCATGTCCAGGACTTGTTCTGCAGTGTCATCAGTTGACGGATGATTGCTTTGCAATATGTGTTGCCTGACCCAGATATGCTCGACCTATGAAGATATTAAGCGAATAAACGTAAGAAAGGAAACACCATGTATACCTCTTTGGGAAACATGAGGACTGTTGACGAGATAGTCCCAAAGTTTAGCGTCACACATGTTAAGTGTGCATTTGATGCTCACTATAATCATAGACCACAGCGGTCACCTGTGCAACTGCATGGCAGTAAGAATGTTAGATTAATGAGCAATAATATGGTTCGCAAAGAGTCATACCGGATACATAATTGTTTAACAGATGTAGCTGAACGGCCGACTGTACGTCAGACGACATGGCGTGAAATTTAGTGTCTGGACAGTATTTGGGTTAATAGCGAAAGACGATGGGGATGAAAGGATTAGACCGAGTCACCTGGCAGGATATGCAGCTTTTATTACCAGCCAAAACGTGGGTCGGTAATACATTCAATTATCCGACACAGCGCACAGAGGCAGAGATACCACCGTCAAGAAGTTGTCACCCACAGCCGGCGATAAGCAGATGAGCATATGGCCATGGCGGCGCATGATGATCATGTATCTAGCATCGATCTTCTTTTCCCATGGGTATTATGCGGCTGCAAAGACTCTATTTCCTGAAAGTAAGTTCATGATGCATGGCACGAAGCAGTTGCCTTGGGCTAGGATTGTTTTCTTGAACCAAAGAAATCTTCTGAAATCACGTCGTTGCATCAGTCAATAGAAACGACTGGATACACACATCGCGAGATGCCTAAGTCCCAGGTCAGAGGATGAATCGCGCCAGCCATGCAAGGTGATGAGAAAGAGCTGATACCACTGCCTTCAATCCTCGCAGGATCATAAGAGGGCACAAAGAACCTTGGCACGCATCAGTTCAACATTGGTGATGTTTGATGTGCCGTTGATCAAGACACCAGTTTTTCTGATGGGTCATCCGGGCTGTTCCTGCCGGCGAGGATTGGCGGGTCGCGCTGTCTCCATTGTTGTATTGAATTTGATGAAAAAGGAGTCAAAGGGCCGTTGAAACTATTGATGCACAAGGCCCCATCAGCGGAGGATGTGTCGCACAACTACCTGCTGAGGCTGCTATGGATGCTTGCCAACAAACCAGCTGCAACTTGGGTTGCTGAGTGGTTCTGTTTGTGTGGTGGGTACCGAGATGGCACGAGCGAGAGTGGCGCGCCGTGAGATCAAGATCTACTTGCAAAGTTCGGCCTCGTTGTCTTCGCCCTCAGAATGGCTCAAGCTGATCGCGGGCTCTGGTCTGTACAAGAAGGAATGCCAGTTCTGTGTCTGTCGAGAACGAACTCCACTAGTACTTCTAGTGAGCTGGTGTGGACCGTGGTCGTGTGGGAATCGGGATCCGGGATCCACTTGGGCCTGCATCGGAGACGGATATGATGGAACCGGAAAACGGACAGGATAAGGCCCGCGACACTGAGGAGAAGGAGAAAGTGGGAAAGAGATCACGGAGCTGTACTAGTATTTGTACTGTACGACAGCGTTCAACGTTCAGTACTCAGCACTACGGCGGTCACCTTGTCCGAAGAACTCCATCAGTATTCAACATTCCAACAATGACCTTGATGTGCCATTGGCAGTGAAAACTATCTAAGAAGGATACTAGTGATCGACAGCATTCGATTTTACTCGCTGATCGTCACAGTGAGAAAACCGCCCTTTCTGGCTTTGCGAGGAAGTTTAAAAGATACTGACGTTGTGCTAGTCCGAACGTGAAGTGGCCAATGGCGCTCATGAATCATTGTATCACACTGCAAAGATCCAGCACCCTGGGATACTTAGGAACGAGCCAAACTATAAATACCATACTCATCACAAAAAAACATCATGTCTTTCCATTCCTTCCCCTGATGATCAATCAGGCAGGACAACTTCTACTATGCATCATTTCCTCTAGCCTCAAGCTGTATTTCCTCCCCTCCTTCCTCACCCGGATGGCTACTCACACCCGCGAACGCGATCCCAGAGACAGAGTGATCCTGTCCAGCAACGTTCCAAGAATGCGAAGAGATCCCAAAAGCACTATCGATCCCTTCCAAACGACCACGGCTGTCCTTGTCGTAAAGCTCACGCATGCTGATCACAAATCGGGGCATGAGGGGGAATATGGTGATGATGTAAAGGAGGAAGAGGATAAGAGACCAGAGAGGGGGGATCGGGTTCCCATCCGCGGCTACTATTGTGCTGATGATATTGTTGAGCAAATTCCTGTGTCGTTGCGCAAAACTTGGTCAGCGATGCCGCATCCTAGGTTACGCGCGCGCAAGGGCCACTAGTAGCAAAGATATGACGAACAACGTACATAAAGAGATAAACAACACCATCCTTGACGATCAAGGACATATATCGGTTGGGCTCCCAACGCCCCGTCGCCTTGTACATGGCATTTGATTCCTTCACCAACGGAGTGAGAGCAAGGATCAATATTAGGGCATCGAAGAGCATTGGCCAGATGACCACATATTTGAGGTAAGGGCCGATTACAGGAAGCACCTCAGTGCAAACCGAGTAATCGAGCACTTGGCTAGTTCCAACTAAAAATGAAAGACAGAGGGGGGTAAATTTCACATCCGACTGGGTGGAGTCATACCTGTGGCATCGATTTGCGGATTGTAAAAGATAGCTCTCAAGATGAGTTCTTCAACCACCCTAACCGCGAAGCAAAGCAGAAGGATAGTAAGGATGACTTTTGAGCGATTCCACATCGCATTAACACGCAGAACCATTAACACTGATCAAAGTAAAAAAATATCTCAAATAGTACAATAACCATCTAACTCACATGTAGAGGCACAAATGAATGCTGCAACTGCCCAATCACCCGAGTAATAGACACCAGCACCTTTTGAGGTATAGATAGGATATCCCGGTCAAGCATCATCGATGATGTAGATTGACAATGCTTACACCTGAACGTTTGAACGATTGTGAACAGGGATAATCAACGGAATGAAAACACATACGTCTATCACCGAAACAACATTCTCATTAGAATCATTCATTGACAGGAAAAACCAACCTTGACAGGTCCAGGCACGAACGTGCTGCCAACTTGAAATAAACACGGTCATCATAGCAAGCCTTGGCTAATTTCATTGAACGTACGAAGTGAATCTGTCCTTGAAACCACGTTAAAGGTAGATTGTATTCTCCATGATCGTGACTCACATTGCATAATAGATACCAACGTAACGGACCTGTGCGAGTCAGAGTATTGTGCATGAGCCACTCTGAGAGCTCGAAAGATATTGATATTACACACAATAAGATACAACACGGATACCCATGTCCAGGACTTGTTCTGCAATTCCATCAGTGATAGTGGACGGATGATTGCTTTGCAATATGTGTTGCCTGACCCAGATATGCTCGACCTATGAAGATATTAAGCGAATAAACAATAAGGGAGAAGACACCATTTATACCTCTTTCGGAAACATGAGGACTGTCGACGAAACAGTCCCAAAGTTTAGCGTTACACATGTTAAGTGTGCAATTTGATGCTCACTATAATCATAGACCACGACGGTCACCTGTGCAACTGCATGGCAGTAATGATATTAAATCGACGAGCAATAATATGGTTCGCAAAGAGCCATACGGGATATAGCATTGTTCAAGAGCTGTAGCTGAACGGCCGACTGCAGGTCAGATGACATGGCGTGAAATCAATGGCAGTGTATGGATAGTATTTGGGTTGATAGCGAAAGACGATGGGGATTAGACCGAGTCACCTGGCAAGATGTGCAGCTTTTATTACCACCCAAAACGTGGGTCGGTAATACATTCAATTATCCGACACAGCGCACAGAGGCAGAGATGCCGCCGTCAAGAAATTGACATCCGCAGCCCGCGATAAGCAGATGAGGCAAACCATGGCGGCGCATGATGCTGTATACTATCTAGCATCAATCTTTTTTTTTTCCCATGGGTATTATGCGGCTGCAAAAACTCTTTCCTGGAAGTAAGTCTATAATGCATGGCACGAAGCAGTTGCCTTGGGCTGGGATTGTTTTCTTAAACCAACGAAATATTCTGAAGTCACGTCGTTGCATCAGTCAATATAAATGAGTCAAACGACTGGATACACACATCGCGATATGCCCAGGTCCCAGGTCCATGACGAATCGCGCCAGCCGTGGAAGGTGATGAAAAAGATCTGATACCACTATCCTTCAATCCTCGCAAGATCATTCCAGGGCACAGAGAACGTTGGCACGCATCGGTTTAACATTGACGCTGTTTGATGTGCCGTTGATCAAAACACCTATTTTTAACAGTGGGACATGCGGGTTGTTCCTGCCGGCGGGGATTTGGCGGGTCGCACTGACTCCATTGTTGTATTGAATGCGACGAAAAAGGAGTCAAAAGGGCCGTTGTAACTATTGACGCACAAGGCCCCAGAAGTAGAGGACATGTCGCGCAACTACCTGTTGAGGCTGCTATGGATGCTTGCCAACAAACCAGCTGCAACTTGAGTTGCTGAGTGGTTCTGTTTGTGCGTTCGGTAGTCCGATGGTACGAGCAAGAGTGGCGCGTGAGATCAAGATCCACTGGCAAGGTTGCAGTCTTGATTTGCACTGGCAGAAATACCAAATCGCTTAGAGTCACGCGCATCGTCTCGTCGATTCGAATGAGCACGTCGCCGTTTCATTTGCTCCTGCGGGGTTTGCAGAAGAGTGCACGGGGCTGTGTCGACGTCGGACCCAGTATCTGAAGCAGATGGCCAAGGCTAAGGCCGTGCGTGATGATTGGAACGACGATGATACCGTTCCGGTTCTTCGGGAAGGGGAGAAGCGGAAGCATGAAAGGGAGAGGAAGACAGCAACAAGATCGAGGATGCGTGAGTCACCTGGACTCGTGGTGCATCTTGTGCAGATCTTCCAGTTCGCACCTAGGGCACTTGGATCTCGGTACCAATATAGCCCTATCAGGTATCTGGATCAAGGTTCCAGCGTTCGCACTTCGTGTGTCTGATTGTCAATGACGATTCCTGCCGGAATTCCTCTCGGTCAAAGTGTCCTATTCGATTAGACCCGGCCACGGAGTCGGATTGCAAAGCTCCACGAGACGGTGACTACACTCTTACTAACCTTGAACTTTCATTGTATCAATTTCTCTCTGTTTTGCAGCTTTGTGGATAAACAGAGAATCATACTAGCGTGTACTAGATGAGTGACGCGGATACACGAAGTGCGGATGACATCGATAAAGGAAGAGGAAAACAACTGACAAGGCTGGGATGCAGAGAGTTCAGCGTTTGGGATGGGGGGTCGATCGGATACAGGACTTCAGTTGTCCCGGCCATCTGTGTGTGGTCAGCTCGGGGGCAGGATCAAGGGCAAATGGGACACACCAGAGGCAATACCCACTTGGGACTGACGAAGCTGCTTTCTTCGATGTTCTGCAGTTCTGCCTGGCCAAGTCCGTTATCAGCTCTGCTTTGATCGGTCGTAATTCGTTCTGGAAACCATCAACTGCGAACAAAGTTGCATTCGACCACAGCGTTAGACGAGTCGGAGATTAAATTTAGTTCTCCAAAAAATACTTGTCCCCTCAGCGCTCAGCTCTCAGTTTGACCTCAAAGTCCTCCGAAATCATAAACAGAATCACGAAAGGGGGAGCAAGACAGCACCAAGATTTGGGAGGAAGGGCGAGTCACCCCGTCCTATCATCTTGGACTCGTTTTGTGCTGATCTTCCAGTTCGCATCGTTGTTTTCCGTCGGACGGCTTCATGCGCGAAGTCGTTCCCTGTCTCACTTTCCCCATGTGCCATGCTCGCGCGATGATTTGAACTCAATAACAAGACAGAACAGATGCCCGAGCTCATCGTTGTACCTGCGAGCACGAGGCCGAGTTCCCCGCCTCCGACGCCTGCCGCACTCCAACCGACACTGCTAACTTGACGACCATCTCCCTGAATGCCAGCGGTAACTGGGAACACGATCATCGGCCTCGTTGTCTTCGTCCTCAGAAGGGCTCAGGCTGATCGCGGGTTCTGGTATTCAAGGGGGAATGCGAATTCTGTGTCCATGTCCAGAACGAACTCTACTACTTCCAGTGGGTCGGTGTGGACCGGCGTGGTCGTGTGGGAACCGGGAACCACTTGGGCCTGCATCGGAGACGGATATGATGGAGCCGGGCAACGGACAGGATAAGGCCCGCGACAGGTGGAGAAGGAGAAGGTAGGAAAGAGATCATTTGTGCTGTACGACAGCGTTGAGTACTCAGCACTACGGTCTTGTCAGAACTCCTTCAGTATTCAATATAATATTCCAATCACGACCTTGATGCGTCTTCAGTAGAGATTTGATATTTAGGAACGATACTAGTTATCAGCCGCATTCGATTTCACCCGCTGCTCCGCGCAAACAGGGAGACCTGTTAAATGATAGTATCACACTGCAAAGATCCAACACCCGCGGGTACGAACAAGCCAAACTATAAATACTGATCACAAGAAAACATCATGTCTTGCCATTCCTTCCCCTAACGATCAATCAGGCAGGACAACTCCTACACATCATTTCCTCTAGTAACCTCAAGCTCGATTTCCTCCCCACCCTCCTTGCCCGGATGGCTACTCCCATCCGCGAACGCGATCCCAGAAACAAAGGTATCCTGTCCAGCAATGTTCCCAGAATGCGAAGAGATCCCAAATGCACTATCAATCCCTTCCAACCGACCACGGCTGTCCTTGTCGTAAAGCTCACGCATGCTGATTATAAATCGGGGCATGATAGGGAACATGGTGATGAGGTAAAAGAGCTCAAGGATGATATTCCAGAGAGGGGGAAGCACGTCGCCATTCGTCTCTGCTATGGTGATGGAGATATTGTTGAGCATATTCCTGTTGTCGTTGCGCAAAACATGGTCAGCGATGCCGCATCCTAGATTACGCGCGCGCAAGGACCACTAGTAGCAAAAATTTGACGAACAACGTACACAAAGAGATAAACAACACCATCCTTGACGATCAAGGACATATATCGGTTGGGCTCACAACGCCCCGTCGCCTTGTACATTGCGATCGATTGCTTCGCCAACGGAATGAGAGCAAGGATCAATAATAGGGTATCGAAGAACATTGCGAAGATGTCCATATATTTCCCGTAACGGACCATTACAGCAGCCACCTCAGTGCAGACCGAGGTATTGAGCACTTGGCTGGTTCCATCTACAAATGAAAGACAGAAGGGGTTAAAGTTCACATGTGTACTCATTATTCCAACTGAGCAAAGTCATACCGGTGGCATCGATTCGCGGATTTTGAAAGATAGCTGCCTGGATGAGTGCTAAAATTACGCCAGCCGTGTAGCAAAGCATAAGGATAATAAAGATCACTCTTGAGCGATTCCACATTGCATAAACGCGCAGAACCATTAAGACTGATCAAAGTCAAAATATCTCAATGAAACAATACAATAACTAACTCACATGAGGAGGCACAAATGAATGCTGCAAATGCCCAAGAGCCCGAGTAACCGAAACCAGCACCTTTGGAGGTATATATAGGATTCCCTGATCAAGCATAATCGAGGACGTATGCTTACACCTAACCGATTGTGAACAGGGATAATCAACCGGATTAAACCACGTACGTCTATCACCATATCATTTTATCATTTGATTCATTCATTAAAAGGAAGAACTAACCTTGACAGGTCCAGGCACGAACGTGGTGCCAACTTGAAATAAACATGGTCATCATAGCAAACCTTGACTGATTGTTTTGAACGTACGAAGTGAGGCTCTCCTTGAAACCACATTAAAGGTAAATTCTACCTTGCATGATCGCAACTCACATCACATAATAGATACCAGCGTAACGGACCTGTGCCGGTCAGAGTGTTGTGCATGAGCCACTCTCTCAGGAGAGCAAGGTGTCGGAAGATTTTACACACAATAAAATACGACATGGATACCCATGTCCAGGACTTCATCTGCAGTTCCATCAGTGGACGGATGGTTGCTTTGCAAAAGGTGTTGCCTGACCCAGATATGCTCAACCTGTGAAGATATTGATATTAAGCGAGTAAACAATAAGGGAGGAAACATCATGTATACCTCGTTGGGGAACATGAGGACTGTTAACGAAAAAGTCCCAAAGTTTAGTGTTACATTGTAACATACGTTGAACGTGCACTTCAATGCTCACTATAATCATAGACCACAGCGGTCACCTGTGCAACTGCATGGCAGTAAGAATGTGAGAAATATTATGGTTCGCAAAGAGCCATACGGGATATAGCATTGTTTAAGAGCTGCAGCTGAACGGCCGACTGCAGGTCAGATGACATGGCGTGAAATTTAATGGCAACTTGAATGTATGGATATTATTTGGGTTGATAGCGAAAGACGATGGGGATGAAAGGATCAGACCGAGTCACCTGGCAGGATATGCAGCTTTTAACACCACCCAAAGTGTGGGTTGGTAATACATTCAATTGTCCGACAGAGGCAGATATTTGACACCCACAGCCCACGATAAGCAAATGAGCGCATGAGGGATCATGTATCTAGCATCGATATTTTTTCCCACGGGTATGGGGCTGCAAAAACTCTTTCCTGATAGTAAGTTCATAATGCACGGCTCGGAGCAGTTGCCTTGCTAGGATTGTTTTCTTGAACCAAAGAAATCTTCTGAAATCAAGTCGTTGCATTAGTCAATAGAAACGACTGGATACACACATCGCGATATGCCCAGGTCCCAGGTCAAAGGATGAATCGCGCCAGCCATGGAAGGTGATGAAAAAGAGCTGATCATACCACTATCTTCAATCCTCGCAAGATTATACCAGGGCACAGAAAACCGTGGCACGCATCGGTTCAATATTTACGATGTTTGATGTGCCGTCGATCAAGACACCTATTTTTTGACGGTGGGTCATGCGGGTTGTTCCTGCCGGCGCGGATTTGGCGGGTCGCACTGTCTCGATTGTTGCATCGGCGAATGCGACGAAAACGGAGTCAAAAGGGCCGTCGTAACTATGGATGCACAAGGCCCCATAAGCGGACGACGTGCCGCGCAATTACCTGCTGAGGCTGCTATGAATGCTTACCAACAAACCAGCTGCAACTTGGGTTGCTGAGTGGTCCTGTTTGTGCGTTGGGTACCGAGATGGCACGAGCGAGAGCGGCGCGTGAGATCAAGATCCACTTGCAAAGTTCGGCCTCGTTGTCTTCGTCCTCAGCATGGCTCAAGCTGATCGCGGGCTCTGGTCTGTACAAGAAGGGATGCCAGTTCTGTGTCTGTCGAGAACGAACTCCACTAGTACTTCTAGTGGGCTGGTGTTGGACCAGGCAGGAGAGGAACAGAGGGAATGGCCCCGCGCACGAAGGCGCTCTACAGAAGAAGGGACAACGACCGACAATGCTCGGCTACGCTACTAAACCTAACCCGGCAACAGCCGGATGGACCCCTGCCACCCCTCCGACCAGCTCCACTCCTCTCTAGCACCCTCCGGCTACCCGGTACAGTGTGGACCGTGGTCGTGTGGGAATCGGGATCCGGGAGCCACTTGGGCCTGCATCGGAGACGAATATGATGGAACCGGAAAACGGACAGGATAAGGCCCACGACACTGGAGGAGAAGGAGAAAGTAGGAAAGAGATTACCGAGCTGTATTTGTACTGTACGACAGCGTTCAACGTCACTCAGTACTCAGCACTACGGTCTTGTCAGAACTCCCATCAGTATTCAACATTCCAACCTTGACCTTGATGCGCCATTGGCAGTGAAAACTTGATATCTAGGAACGATGCTAGTGATCGGCAGTATTCGATTTTACCCGCTGATCGTTACAGTGAGACAACCGCCCTTTCTGGCTTTGCGAGGAAGTTTGAAAGATGCCGACGTTGTGCTACTCCGAACGTGAAGTGGCCAATGGCGCTCATGAATAATACCATCGCACTACGAACTTGAAGATCCAGTACCCTGCCAGGGGTACTTGGGAACGAGCCAAACTATAAATATCATATTCGTCACAAGAAAACATCATGTCTTGCCATTCCTTCCCCTGACGATCAATCAGGCAGGACAGCTCCTACTACGCATCATCTCCTCTAACCTCAAGCTGGATTTCCTCCCCACCCTCCTCGCCCGGATGGCTACTCACACCCGCGAACGCGATCCCAGAGACAGAGTGATCCCGTCCAGCAACGTCTTCAGAACGCGAAGAGATCCCAAAAGCACTATCGATCCCTTCCAACCGACCACGGCTGTCCTTGTCGTAAAGCTCACGCATGCTGATCACAAATCGGGGCATGAGGGGGAATATGGTGATGGTGTAAAAGAGGCCGAGGATAAGAGACCAGAGAGGGGGGAACAGGTTCCCATCCGCGTTTAGTATTGTGGTAAAGATATCGTTGAACAAATTCCTGTGTCGTTGCGCAAAACTTCAGCGATGCGGCATCCTAGATTACGCGCGCGCAAGGGCCACAAGCAAAGATATGACGAACAACGTACATAAAGAGATACGCAACACCATCCTTGACGATCAAGGACATATATCGGTTGGGCTCCCAACGCCCCGTCGCCTTGTAGTACATCGCATTTGATTCCTTCACCAACGGAATAAGAGCAAGGATCAATAACAGGCTATCAAAGAGAATTGGCCAGATGACCACATATTTCATGTAAGGGCCGATTACAGGAAGCACCTCAGTGCAAACCGAGTAATCGAGCACTTGGCTGGTTCCAACTAAGATTGTAAGACAGAAGGGGTCAAGTTCACATGTGTACGCATTATTCCGACTGGGCGGAGTCATACCTGTGGCATCTACGTGTGGATTGTCAAAAATAGCTGCCTCGACGAGTTTTTCGACCACCCTAACAGTGTAGCAAAGCAGAAGGATAGTAAGGATGACTTTTGAGCGATTCCACATTGCATGAACACGCAGAAGCATTAACACTGCCAGTGATCAAAGTCAAAATATCTCAATAAAATAAAACAATAGTAACCATCTAACTCACATCCGGAGGCACAGGCGAATACTGAAAATGCCCAATAACCCGAGTAATAGACACCAGTACCTTTGGAGGTATAGATAGGATATCCCGGTCAAGCATAATCGAGGATGTAGATTAACAATGCTTACACCTAAACGATTGTGAACAGGGATAATCAACGGAATGAATGATACACGTACGTCTGTCACCGCAACAATATTCTCATTAAAATCATTCATTGAAAGGAAAAACCAACCTTGACAGGTCCAGGCACGAACGTGGTGCCAACTTGAAATAAACATGGTCATCATAGCAAGCCTTGGCTAATTGCCTTGAACGTACAAAGTGAATCTGTCCTTGAAACCACGTTAAAGGTAGATTGTACTCTCCATGATCGCGACTCACATTGCATAATAGATACCAACGTAACGGACCTGTGCGAGTCAGAGTATTGTGCATGAGCCACTCTCTCAGAGAGCAACATATCGAGAGATATTGATATTACACACAATAAGATACAACACGGATACCCATGTCCAGGACTTGTTCTGCAGTTGCATCAGTGGACGGATGATTGCTTTGCAATATGTGTTGCCTGACCCAGATATACTCAACCTATGAGATATTAAGCGAATAATCAGTAAGGGAGGAAACACCATGTATACCTCTTTGGGAAACATCAGGACTGTTGACGAGACAGTCCCAAAGTTTAGCATTACATATGTTAAGTGTGCACTTTGATGCTCACTATAATCATAGACCACAGCGGCCACCATTGCAACTGCATGGCAGTAGGAATGTCAGATTAATGATCAATGATATGGTTCGCAAAGAGCCATACGGGATATATAATTGTTTAAGAGCTGTAGCTGAACGGCAGACTGTACGTCAGACGCCATGGCGTGAAATTTAGTGTCTGGATAGTATTTGGATTACTATCGAAAGACGATGGGGATGAAAGGATTAGACCGAGTCAGCTGGCAGGATGTGCAGCTTTTATTACCACCCAAAACGTGGGTCGGTAATATATTCAATTATCCGACACAGCGCACAGAGGCAGAGATACCGCCGTAAAGAAGTTGTCACCCATAGCCCGCGATAAGCAGATGAGCATACCATGGCGGCGCATGATGATAGCATCGATCTTCTTTTCTCACGGGTATGGGGCTGCAGAAATTCTGTTTCCTGAAATCAAATTCATAATGCACGGCTCGAAGCAGTTGCCTTGGGCTAGGATTGTTTTCTGGAACCAAGAAAATCTTCTGAAATCAGGTCGTTGCGTCAGTCAATAGAAAGGACTGGATACACATATGCCCAGGTCCAAGGACGAAGCGATCGCGCCAGCCATGGAAGGTGATGAAAAAGAACTTACCACTGCCTTCATTCTTCGCAAGATCATACCACGGTACAGAGAAGCTTGGCATGTATCGGTTCAACATCAACAATGTTTGATGTGCCGTTGACCAAGACACCTGTTTTTTATTTATAGTGGGTGATGTGGGCTGTTCCTGCCGGCAGGGATTTGGCGGGTCGCGCTGTCTCGATTGTTGCATGGAATGCGACGAAAAAGGAGTCAAAAGGGCCGTTGTAACTCTTGATGCACAAGGCCCCATAAGCGGAGGACGTGCCGCGCAACTACCTGCTGAGGCTGCTATGGATGCTTGACAACAAACCAGCTGCAGCTTGGGTTGCTGAGTGGTTCTGTTTGTGCGTTGGGTACCCCGATGGCACGAGCGAGAGTGGCGCGTGAGATCAAGATCCCCTGGCAAGGTTGCAGTCTTGATTTTGCACTGGTATAGAAG